>SNQJ01S0015351.1:44849-84051 GCA_010110895.2 Picea sitchensis
GGTTTGTGTTGAGGGGTGTCGCCCTCCTCTTTCCACCCCACCCCACCCAGGTTCAATTCATGCAAGTGACATGTTGAGCTCTTAAATAAGCAATCTATAGAAAAAGCCTTGACTTTCTACAAAATATGGCTTACCCTAGGTACCATCCTCAAAATGAGGGGAAGTGCCTGGTGAGTTTTCCCATGCTCTATTCCAGAGTAAACTGTATATATATATATATATATATATAGAGAGAGAGAGAGAGAGAGTTCAAATTATAAAATGGTATTTAAAAAGAACTAATGTAAGGTGTGAGAAGTACAAGCAAACATGTTGGGGTTATGAAGGCTTGCGGGCAGCAGGGAATTGCTTACATAAATTCTAGGTTCAAGAGAGATGAGGAACAAGTGCATGAAAAAATCGGTTCTTATAAATATTAAGCCTTTGTTTTGATTTCATAATTGATTAAAAACTTGTTGTCTCTAAATAAAGAACCCCATATTTCTTGCTCTCTTAAAAATGTTATGTTAAGTACAGAGTATTGATAATGAATAACTTATATTTTCATATATCTAGTATTATTCCTCTTAAATTAGTAAGTCATCATCTATTGTGACCCATAAAAAAACAACCCATTGTTTTAAATTTTTAAATAATAATAATGGGTCCCCTTAAAAACAAATCTTCGATTTTTTTCCTTTTGGTATATTTTTAATTTATTTTTGGTCCAGTTAAAAAAAAATCTTATAAAATTTTTTAAATCAAAAATTAATTCAAAATAAATAAATTTAGACCCAAAGTCCCCTAGTGGCCCAAAGGACCAATTATCCAATTAGAATCGATTGGGTTTTTATTTTTATATGACCTTTTAAAATAATTCCATGATCTCCTAGTGGTTAGGTGTCCCAATTACATAATTAGATCAAATCAGGTTCTTGCATTTCATTCCAAATTTCATAAATAGACTCTCAATCTCTCGGTGAACCAATGAGACCAAACTAGAATTCTTCATGCATTTCATTATATTCAAATAAAAATATTGGTCTCTTGGTGATCTAGTTATGAGGTTAATCATAATATTAAGGTCCAATAACTAAATCTCTTATCATAATTAAACCATCCTAGGTCTCATTGCTATTTTTAAGTCTAAAATTTAGAGGATCTTCGGTGACTCGATGTCGAGTTATGCATGTTGCTTCACATTTTCGAATAAATTAACAGTATTTTCTCCATTCAATAAATTTGAAATTGCGGTTAATGGTAATTAAATAAATTTATAGAAGCATTTGGGAATGATTTAAGATCCATTAAACCACTCGAAACCACACGTAAAATTATCTCCGACTCTATTATCCATTCATTCAGTGTATTTGGGTTCAATAACTAACCTTGATTGTATGATTTCAAGGGTATTAAGAACACAAAATGCTTCCCAAGTTTCTTCTTCTGGTTATTTTTGTTGTTTATAGCAATGGTAAAACTCATAAAACAAAGTCTATTCATTTTCAAAATATTTCCATGGTTTTTTTTGTCATGTTTTATCGAGGACAAAATGACTAGGAAAGGAAAAGAAAAACAATAGAATGACGAGGAGGAATAGATTGAGAAGAATAGGAATTCAACATTCTTCTCAGACACCTATTTCAAGATAGGAGCCACCAACAACATGGAATGGAGGGAAATTTACAAGTTCATTGAGGATGGAGACTTTGAAAATGAATATGATTCTGAAGAAAATGACTTGGTTGATATCAAGAAGTCATGCCTACTCAAGATATCTACCATACCAACGGTTCTTCCCTACTATTACATGGTGCGATGAATCATTTCTCACACTGATGTTTCTACTTGTATTTTTGTGAATTCTTCTCAAAATTTTGTTGGGTCATTCAGAGCAGAAGACATCTCCAACATGTATAAGTTAGGGCCACCCAAAGTCTGTTTAGATGATAACTTTATTAAGAGTTTCATTCAAAAGGAGTTCGAAGGGGAAGAAATTCAAATGGGTGACTTAATAAGGGAATGGTGGAATGACTCTAATTCATTCAAAATTATAGGAGACAAGATATACCATGTTACAAGATTGAATAAACCCCCCATAATAGTAGTTATCATGCTATGTCATATATGTGGTGAAAACTATTCATTTAAGTTTAAATTGGGTTGGGTTCCCCTCAGCCACCAGATTCTCAAAGGAGAATTATTCAACTAGGATCACATCCTCTCTACCAATATCAAGTTAGAGGTGAAAAAATCACAGGAAGCACCCCCAGAGTATTTCCTATGGTTCTTTATGTTAGGATATTTAACAAATGATGTCTGTGTAGTCACCCCATTTCCTCTATTGGCCTGGAATCGTTCCCCTTCCAAAGAGGCTATTTACATACATTATTCTAAAATGTGGGCAATAAATTGTAATTTTTTCTTCTATGAAATATGAAATCACTTTACGGTCCCTCTACACATGATTCTGAAAAATCAAGCAACCCCCAGGTTTACTCAAGAAGCGATCAATGTTATTAAATAAATTGGTGATTGGTTTATAGATGAAGAACTTTCATATATAAGTATTTATGGATGTGAAGGAGCTCATCATGTTTTACCTAGGTATGTTCCAAAAAGGTTGGCACTTAGAGAAATTGCATATCAAATTGTTGGTGTTGGCATTGCTTCCTCTCTCTCAAAGAGTCAGAAAAAAAATGGCCATGTTTCCCAATTTCACTAGGCATTTTCTCTTTGTTGAATGCAAATCATGCTTTGAAAGAAATACAGAATATGGAAGGAATCTGGTTAGCTCCGGGAAATTTCAAAACACATGACCCAATTAGTCTTGTCAAAAAACATTACAGCATGGTTAAGAATTTCAAAGCATATAATCATGAGGATGATCCATTTGACCTCATTTTCTAGAGAGAATTGAATTATCAAGAAGTGGCTCGGTGAATTCTTGAGCTAATAAGTAGCTCCAAAATGCAAGAATTTCTTGATTGACAATTCAATATAAATAAATCCTTCTTAAAGGAGAAAAGTGAAAAACAGGGTAATATACAAATACATGTTAATGAAAAGGAATATAAACAATATGAATCTGAAACAGAACATGATCGAAATACTTCTACATCTGACATGCAGGTGGACAAACAAAATCGGCAAGACAATGTAATAGGAGAGGAGGAGCATAACAAAGAAACAACATAGACTCGTGTGAAAAATGTTTAAGTAAATATTGAAAGTAGTACCAATACAAGTACTGAGAACACTCAGTCAGTAGTTGTTACAACTGTCTTTGCTATTTACACTAATCCCATCACTTCCATTCCAAGAAGAATAGTGTCCACATATTTTGACTTTGATATTCTTCAACTAATTCAGGACAATGTTTTGTCATTGAATACCTACACCTTTGATGACAC
This sequence comes from Picea sitchensis, assembly GCA_010110895.2. Lineage (NCBI taxonomy): Eukaryota > Viridiplantae > Streptophyta > Pinopsida > Pinales > Pinaceae > Picea > Picea sitchensis. Next base: position 48,242 of record SNQJ01S0015351.1, read on the forward strand.
AACAAAGAACATTGTGAAAAGAATAACTAAGAAAAGAAATATTGCACATCATAAGGAGACCACACAGGAAATAATGTAGAGCTTTGGAATCTTTCACATCTAAATAAAGAGAAGTTTGCAGAAGAATATGGTTATGCCTGAGGGCCGAAAAACTATGTTGAAGATGGGTAACACTTTTGCTTGTTTTATGACAAATTGTTTTTTTTTAACAGGTTCTTCAACTTCCGGTAAACAAAGTATTTTTTTTTATTTAGAATTTTACTTTACTGTAAAAACAAAACTTGTGAAGAATTTTGTTAGCTTTCTACTAACTATTTTTCAATTTTTTTTTATTGAGATTTGAAATGTCAATTTGGCAATTGTTTGACAGTATGTCCCTTGAAAATGAAGGTAAAGATAATGAGTTATTTTTTCTCCCAACAATGTATCCATTATTAAACTTTTTTTTTTGAAAAATGAAATATACTACAACAATCCAAATAGACTCTATTTTGTGATGACTATAGTTTTGAATCTAACAGATGAATATTATAATTTCTAGAATTTTTTTAAGTTCACCAATATGAAAAAGTTATAGATTTTAAACACATGTTTTCCCCCACCATGTATCTATCTTAATTTTTACTTAAAATTAAAATCTAAAAATACCCTTTTGAAGAGAACAATTTAAGGATTATAAATATAAATTTTCCATAATTTTCCACTATGTATTTTTAGAAATATAGACTTTTTCATTTCACTGAATCATAATCTCACCTAAAAATATTATGCAATGATTTTTTTATAAAATTAAATAAAATTAGATAAAAACAATGAAAATGAAAACAAATTATATCCAATGAAAGTAGATTCAATTTTGAAAATGTTGGTATCAATTCCAATCTAAATTCTGAGTATTTGTAGGAGTCTACTACCTCCAAAGATCAAGTAAGCTGGAGAGAATTTGTAGTTTCCTGCAAACAGTCCCATTTCCAGGTTTTCGTCCGAAATATTCTTTCGATCGAGACATAGTTTTTAACGGAATCCGTTAAAAATAAACATTTCGACCGAAAAGTATTTCGGTCGAAATATGCTTACCGTGGGAAAAAAATTCATCTGAAAAATATTGTACACGAATTTTGAGGGTGTCGTCAGGGCATCGTTCAATTTGACGTGGAAATTTTAGGCCGAAAAAATTCTTGGCGACATTTGTTTCAGCCGAAAAAATGCCGCTAGGAATTTTAGAGACCCGATTCTCACAAAAGTGTTACCCATATTCATGATTTTACCCATATGTGGGATATAACTCTAGACATTATTGAAGATCATGAAATGCCCCATGTACAGTTCCTTGGTCAATTTATACCCATGTCAATTTTCTTTGCAGATGTAAATCAACAGATAAGCTCATGAACAGATGGGATCACATAATTAAATTTTTGGAATGTGTATGTTGTCAAGGAATTTATCACCGTCCAAAAAAATGCTATCATTCCATTAACGATTTCTTGTCAAGTTTTAAATTAGGATATGAAGAAATCGCCAAAAGAATCTATTGGTGTAAGATAAATGAAGACATCCCTCACCCACATTTGGTTTCACCAATGTCGGAGAAATTTACCCTATGACAAACTCACGTTCAAGAACAAGAGAGAAATGTCAATAAATAAGTGGTTGCTAGAGAAGAGGATATCTCTCTATGATATCAACTACTAAATCAAGTTAATGCCTAGACCAGTCAATCGAAACAAAAGAGGAAACTTCCCTTAGTTTCTAGATCTTTAATTCCTATTTATTGTAATTGGATAAATGGAAAAGGGGTTGGAAATTTGAGAATCAGAATTTTATTCTTATTAGTTTGAATTAAATTTCGAAGACCTTGTCTTTCGACGAGTTCATCTATGAGTAATGTGAAGTTGTGATATTTGCATTTTTGTTAATTATTTACAAATTTTGTTGCTTTAGTCTCATAAGAATTTTTTCCATAGTCGTCGAGCTCATCAAATGATTGTATGTAACATCTCGCTCTTGCATACACCTGATTGGACTTATTATTTGAGGAAACTTGTGTGCGTTGTGATCTGATTCATTATATGATTGATTTTTCTGATTATGGTTATGAGATGTTGTGTATCTGATGATATGTTATTTTGTTATGTTTATATCGACAGGTGTTATTGAATGGTTTTTCTTGAGTGTGAAGGACTCTGGACCGTTTGAGGATGTTGATGGCATTGATGGACCTCCTTAGACTCTAGATCGATTCAGGGAGTGGACTATTATGGTTTGAGTGGTTTTGATATTGCATATGTGACATATGACTAGTATATTATGATGTTGATTTTTTATCGCTGGCACGTTTCATTGTTGGACGTGTCCTAACGATAGCTTGCTAACCAGACTCAAATTAGGAGTAAAGGGGTCACACATGACAACCATAGAGATTGAGGGAGAGGTATGTCAGCAGCCCTACCACATCCTACTAGCACTCATGTCGTGGCTCCAACTGTAGGTTAATGATTACCTAGTTCGAGAGATCCACGATGTTGTGAGGGCAGACTGTGACATTCTCTCATGATGATTCTAAAGGGAAAGCAATAAGGTAGGGTCCTTATTCCTTAGAGGCCCTTAGTCTCCCACAAGGTCACCTGATGGAGTATTGACTCCAGGGATTTGGCGTCTACCAAAATCAGTCAAAAGGCGAGTGTTACCCTTGGAGCACGTAATGCATCCTGAAGGGCATGTCACGTAAATAAAACATGAATGTAGGCGAGTGGCACCCTTGGAGCATGTAGTGCGTCTTGAAGGGAACGTCATGATTTTAACACTAGTAGGTTAATGAACCTAGTACCTATAAAGCTATGTCTCCTTAGGACTTGGCCAGCCTTAAAATGAATGATTGCATGAGTAAAGATTAATAATTATAATTTTTTTCCATTAAAAACAAATTATGTTGAACCTAAAGAATTCAAATCCTAGGTCTAAGTAGGTTTGGAGAACTAAAATTTAATTAAGAAAATACTAAGGGGGGAATGAAGAAATTGGGGATGAAAATTAAAATTTTAAAAGAAAAAAATTTGAATGATTAAATTATTTAAAAATATTAATGGTTGGCTAAGTACAAAACATGCTAAATTAGAACTTAGACCAAAAAGGGGAAACTTAAAGACAAAAGGAATGTAGAACATAGGAGGGAATCTAGCCTGGAGAAATTTTTAATTTCGAGCTGTACTAAGATTTAAGAAAGGCATCAGTCATTAAGGGAATGTAAGGGAATAAAGGGACATCAAGGAGATTTTTAGGAATTCTTTTAGGTGGGTGAGGGAAATTGTCAAATTAAATTAATTAATTAAATAAAATTATGGTGCAACTAAAGGATCAGGTGATAAGTATATGGGGGAGAATTTTCCTAATTAATTTCTAATAAAATGAATTTAATGTGCTTTTTGGAAAGAAGTCACTAGGAAAACTCTATAAAAGAAATGACAGAGGAGGAGAAGGGATCACATCTGGTATGCATAAGGTTATCTTATCATATTTTACTCTTGACTGATTTTTCCTGTGGGAGTTGGGACACCCATCTTGAATAACAATTGGTAGCTCGACCTTGCGAAGCGAACTAGGAGCTATCCTTCTTCTTTTTTTGTGTGTGGCCCCTTTACGGCTCTAGGGGATCGGGGGGAAGAAGAGTACCCCTAGCATTGGATGGGAGGTATCGGTGAGGTCTCAGCGGTTAGCGAGCAGGACCTAGATGGAGCGCGAGCGTGGGACAACCATACAAGGTTATACGCCATCGTTTATGATATTCTATTGAGTTTAACTTGCAATGATTTAGTTTCAGTATTCCACTATAGTTTAATGTAAATAGTTTGTTTATATGATTTCCTATTTGACAATCGTGGATTAAAATGTATGTTATATGTGATGTTGATCCTCTTAAATTCAGTGTAAAATCGATGATTAGAATCATGAGTTAGTTGTAGAATTCTTTTATGTTTGATGTGAATGGCTTTTGCTTATCATCCTCAACATGCGCGGACTAAATGTTTGTTAAATGTGATGTTCGATTCATTCAATTTCTACACAAAATAGTGGTTGTTGTCTCTCCCTTCTATGTGCAATAGAGTCTGTGGCTGAGTGTTGAGATCGTCACACACTAACGAACTGGTGCTTAATTCTGGTCGATCCCTTTTAGAGTGTTGCGCTTAATTATGTAGTCTAACGTAGGATATACTTAGTATGGTTTTTTCTCTCTAATGCAGATCCTTCTTCTAACACGATTATGTGCTCAATCCTTGTAGTGAATACATATTTATCTCCATGTTAGGAGATTTAGCTGTTTAATCAATTCATGGTAGTTTCATCTTCATAGCTACATTCTATCTATATTTTAGCATGATCGTAGGTGAGTTGTTCTGGGTTCCTTAGAAGAAGTAAAGATAGGGTTTTTCAATACGAAAACTTCAACTGAAGTGCACTCACCCTTTATACAACAATTCCCCTTCTTGGCACCATTAACTCCATGTGCCCAAGACACGGAATAAGGCACTGGCAGTTCTCGGTCTTAGCCACAAGCTTTTCTTTGGACTTCCTTATGATCATCATAGGTTTGGAATATTATTGTCTTAATTAACCCAGGTATGTGTTCTTCTATTTCACCTTGTGCCTATAGCCTACCCCTTGTATAGGACAAATGGGTACTTCGTAGTCACTATTATGTTGAAAAATAAAACCAGAGGCAAATTCTAATTGTTTATTCCTTTGTTGGAGTTATCTCGGTCTTATCCATCCAGTTTTAAAGTTGACTCCTTAACCTTCTCTTTAAAACACAATTAAGTGTTACTTGGCATATGTGGAGGGCCAACACCTTTCTGAGATTGAACACCCTTTTTTATTTACTTATCTACCCATTTTTGAAAGGTGGGTGTTAGAACTACTCATTGTCCACTTGGGTTAAGTCCTTACAAATGATTTTTTTTTACCACATCTAATCTGTCAACGGCCTCACTAGCAACATTTTGAAATAGGAATATTTAGCTTCGAAGGAAAGGACGCAAGAACTCCCTTTTTAGGCATCAATTGCAGTTATACAATCACTCCCTTAGATAGCGTTTTCCTCTTGGGATGAGTCTTTGGCATATCAATTTCATTTATCCCACAAAATGTTTCCTTATAGGACTAGGGAACCCCTTTAAAATTATTTTCAATTCGGATTTTCACCTCTCTGTTTGGGTTCAACCTTATGTGATTTTTGCTCCTCTTAGCACACCCTGATCGTGATAAAATATTGTGTTTCAACCCTGTAGAGAGTTCAATCCTGTAGAAATTTTCAATCCTATAGTGGAGGATTTGTTTATTACTTCAGTGTTTACATCGCAACCACCTTGCAGCCACGATTCCAGTGGAGTGCTAGGAATTTCATTCATGTAGCAACTATTTCCTAGTATTTTACCAGCGCCTTCCCTGCTGCACAAATCATTTTCTGCAACAAGTAATCATGAAATTTAAGACCAATAGTTACTTGATGCCACTAAGTAAATGGCATTTAGTGAATAATGTTTTAAAACTATAAGGTAGCTAGAGAGGTAGTGGGGGACCGAGAGGGCCCATAGTGATAATAGTGGAGGCCATTCAATGTAAGGTGGACTAGGTCCACTATATTATTAAATAAGGCCCACTATGTTAGATATAATAAATGGGTAGGTAGATATAATAAATGTAAGAGGACTTCTTAGAAGGTTATATTTCTAGAAGATTCCTCCTCTAGAATGTTCTTAGGTGATGGTAGCACTATATAAAGGGGTTCAAGAAATGTAATGAGACATGAAGAGAGTATTGCATTGTGATATATAGCTCAATAGGAGGATTCCCCCTCAAAGAGGCAAGTGAACAGGAGATGATCTCTTCCATAATAGAATCCATTATATGGTGTTTCCCTACCTCAAGGGTTTGATATAATGAAGTGTGGTTTTCTATATTGCTTCATATATCTTGTGTGGTGATTGTATTGAGATATATTTGGATATATTGTGATATTTTTTATTCAACCTTTGGGTTCTTAACAGTGGTATTAAATCACTTTCCTTGGAACACATTGTGGGCAAATAATTTTTATTTTTGTAGATATTTTTCTCGGAGAAAAAAAAAAGGGGGGCCGTGACATTCGAGAAATTTTCGGTGTATTTTTGTGAAAACATTGTAGAAAAAGGTTGTAGATATGATTTTATCTCATAAAAAAACCCAATTTCAAAAAACAAATCGTTCGAAACGGAGTCCGGGAAGTCAAGATATTGAAGTTTTAAAATCTACAATTTTTCAGGGTTTTTTCTGCGGACGGCAGCGCGATTTTTTTTTATTTCCATAGAAACTGGAGGCCGAATATTCCCCAAAAAATTACATATCTGATTTCCTCTCACAATTTCACCCAATTTCAAAAAACAATCAGCCAAAACGAAGTCCGGGAAGTGAAGTTATGAGCATTTTAAATTCAGCAGTTTTTTAGGGTTTTTCCAGAAAAAACCACGATTTTTTGTCGTAACTTATTGTTCTATTTTTTGGGTTTTTTCATGATGGATGTGGGACCGAAGAGTTCATTGGGTGCTTGTATTTCTATTTCCTCTCAAACCCTCAAATAAATTCTACAAATTACTTAAGCATTCAAATCTCAATTGTATGACACATTGGATGTTAGATTGCATGACCTTGCAGATGGTTTCAATGATAGTTTTCGTAGTATTAAAGATTCATTGGATAGCATGCAAGAGAGGTTTCTTATGGTGGACATAAAGGATGAATTTAATCAAGAAATATATGTTTGGTATGATTTTGAGGCCGATTGTGATGATTGGTATATGGATAGTTGTCATTTCTAGGATGACAACCACTTTCATATTTCATTTGATGACTCTAATCCTCCTTCTGTAGAGAGCATCAATGTGACAAATCGAGAGCCAATGATTATTACCAGTTTCCATCCTGCATATTCTACAGTGGTATTATTCCTTCCAGATTCTTCTACGACCCTTTTCCACTATGTGGATGGATCTTCTTATTTGGATCCACATTACAGGTGTCAATATTTGGAGCATCATTTTGAGTTGGTTATTGGGTTCCAAAATCTTCCACGGGGATTTCACATGAGCACTTGGACATGGAACTCGGGCTTACAATGGTGGTTGGACTACTTCAGCATGGTGGCTTTCCTTTCTACATGGGACCTTGGTTTTCCAGTCTTATTCAGCATTATGGTCCACAATTATCCATGGGACCCTAGTATATGGTTGTACATCAAGCATTGAGGACGACGATTTCATAAGGGCGATGGAATGTAAGGTAGATAGAGAGGTAGTGGGGGGGCCTAGAGGGACCATAGTGATAATAGTGGAGGCCATTCAATGTAAGGTGGACTAGGTCCACTATATTATTAAATAAGGCCCACTATGGTAGTTAGATATAATAAATGGGTAGTTNAATAAATGTAAGAGGACTTCTTAGAAGGTTCTACTTCTAGAAGATTCCTCCTCTAGAATGTTCTTAGGTGATGGTAGCACTATATAAAGGGGTTCAAGAAATGTAATGAGACATGAAGAGAGTATTGTATTGTGAGCTATAGCTCAATAAGAGGATGCCCACTCGAAGAGGCAAGTGAACAGGAGAGGAGCCATTCCATAATAGGATCCATTGTATGGTGTTGCCCTACCTCAAGGGTTTGATATAACGAAGTGTGTTTTTCTATATTATTTCATATATCTTGTGTGGTGATTGTATTCAGATATCTTTGGATCTATTGTGATATTTTGTATTCAGTCTTTGGATTCTTAACAAAAACTGATGCAATTCTTATAATTATTATCGAGGTGTAAATAGCGTTCTAAACGGACAGTTAGAACGTTTAGATTATACCTTTTTTATTAGAAATACACAGAGATTAATTCGTTTTAAATACACAGAGATTATAAATACCTTTGATTATAAATATACATAGATTCATTTATTTTAAATACACAGAGATTTAAACACCTTTTTTATTATAAATACACGGAGATTCTTTGTTTAAATACACAGAGATTATAAATACCTTTTGTTTTAAGTAAATAGAGAATCATAACTATTGCATGTCTAATTTTAAGTTTAATTAAACAATGTTTTAGAAATTATGTGATTTTTATAATTAGATTGATATATAACCTGTGTTTAATTAATTTGTTTAGATAAATTTTATGTATAATGTTGTATGATTTAATGTTGTAAAGTTTAGCATGATGTGTAAAGTTATAAGGGTGAATGATGTAAAGGGTGTGATAATGTATACACCTTCATGATGAATGATCATAAAGAAGAAAATCTTATAAGGTTGGTAAAGATACAAGTATTTCAAAAGTTTTAATGATGAATGATCTTAATGAGGAAAAGTTTATAAAGATGATAAGGATACAAAGATTTCAAAAGTTTTAATGAAGAATAAACTCAAGGATTTTAAAGCTAGATCGGTGTATGAACAACTGTAGTTATTAATCAGTCATTTTTACAAAAATTGCAAGGTTTATAATAATTTTGGTTATTGTCGATTATCTAATGTATGCGTTGGTTATAAGAGAGACTCCCAGATTTCTGACGATGAATGTGTTCTTGAATCTTATGGATACCCCTTTCACAATGGATTTTACATTGCATCTTATGCCTGGAAATTATTAAATGATGATTGATTAAATCGTGCGCCTAGGATTAAGTAGATTTGCACTTCAACGTTTCCCATTGCTAGATAGATTTAGTATGTCATTTCTCTTGTGCGCTTGAATTTTAAGGTTTAATGAAGTATTGCCTAAGGTTTGGACCTATCTGTTTGTGCATGTTAGAAGGTCACTAATTATTGGTTGTTGTTTATTATTTATTTTTCCTCGAAAAATGTATTGAACAATTGATTTATTTTCTCGCTCGCCATGGAATTTTAAGTTACTTGTTTTGTGGTTCCTTATGTTCGTCATCAAGTGATGTTGCTTGATTGATTTATATCTATATTACTAATTCACCATTAATTATTGTTGATATTATTTTCCTAATGTTAAAAAGAAATAAATTTGTTTACTTCTTATACGTCATTTGAGTCATAGCGGTTGGGGCTATTACATTTGGTATTAGAGCTGGTTCGACCCACAACTTGGGATCATTATGACTTCCATTGATTAGACACTTTATTATAACAAGTCTCTAATTAAATTTATTTGTATTCATGTAGGTTATCATGGTTAGAGGACATCATGGAGGCAGATGACGAGGTGCTAAGAGAGGAGGCGCAACACCTCCAGTATCCTCCACGCCTGAGGGGTCTAACACCCAAGGAGAAGAACAGGTTGTCGGATAGGAACACATAGTTGTGGGATATTTGGTTGGGTTGATGAGGTCCTTTCAGAGGATGTCAGAGGCCCTTATCACCCATTTGTATAGAGATGAGGCTAGGGCACCAGCACCTCGTGAGGGTCCACCGCACGCCCCAGCCGGTACTAGTAGCATTCACTGAGAACTTGAAAAGGTCAAGTTTCCTGAGTTCTTTGGTGCCATGGATGGCACAACCACTGAGGTATGGTTGGATAATATGGCGATGTGCTTTTCACTTCACAACTATACCACCAACATGAAGGTCTACATGGCGGTCTTTCAACTGAAGGGGAGCGCTCTTCTATGCTGGAAGACGCTCCTGCTGCAACTGAACCTGGTCGTCGAAGATGTGTCATGGGAACTATTCGAGGAGCGGTTCCAGGAGAGGTACCTGTCTAAGGAATTCCTTGAGCATCAGCTCAATGAGTTCAACGCCTTGCAATAGAGCAGCCACATGGTGCCCGATTACGAGGCTCGTTTCATGGAGTTTCTTTGGTATGATCCCCACCTGAATACTAAGAAAATTAAGGTCAACAAGTTCATGTTTGGAATTAATGTCATCATTCGTGAAAAGGTGAGGATTTTGATGCCTCAAACTTTGCACAAAGTTGTCCAGAAGGCCCTCATAGCAGAGAAGGATCTCATCAACGAGGGTCAGAGAAGGACTCCTATGAGACTGACAAGTTTGGTGACATCTAGTGCGCAGCAGCATCAGACACTAGTTAGTCATCCACCAGGGTATCAAGGCACTCTGAGAGTATCCACTTCTTCTACACCATGGCGATCGACTCCTCAGTAGTAGACTCCTTACAGAGCACCACAACACTAGCAACAACATCGACCGCAACAGCAGCAGTTTAGGCCTGTTCAGCAGAACATACTAGGGTTCCAGACCGGTGGGTCATCAAATTCTACTTCATGTACCAGGAGTGTTGGACCGAAGATCAGGTTTTACACATGTGGGGAGCCACATTACCAGCGGGACTTCCCAGTTGAGAGAACCAGAGCATCTGGATCAGTCGGGCCCACTACCATGGGAGATTTGGGCAAGGCCCATCGAATTCATGTAGCAGTGAATAACTGCCAGGTCAAGCACTAGTATACTATGCTCGAGACGTCAGGGAGCATCGTTGACCATAACCTTAGTATTTTGATAGATTCAGCTGCTACGGAAAGATTTATTTTTGGTGCAGTGATAAAATGAATTAATGTAAAGGTAGTCAAATAGGACGAGTTTATCTTTGTAGAAATGGCTTCGAGAGCCAAACAAAAGGTTGGATGAAAGGTTATGGGTTGTATCCTTAACCTGGGAGATTTTGTCATGAAGGCCAACCTGTACATCACGATCTTAGGATCATATGATGTTGTGATCAGTATGGACTAGTTGGAATTGCATGAGCTGATACTCAACTGTAAAACGAATTGCATGATGAGGGACTGAGACACATGATTGTTGGTAGGAACCAAGGAGTTTCCCTAAGGTTCATCTCTTCCCTACAGCTGCGGAAGAGCATGCGCAAGGGATGCAAGTTGTACGCAATCCTTGCGTTGAACGAAAAGAGAGTGGTGGAAGGCCTAGAAAACCTTCCAGTAGTGAGAGAGTTTGTGGAAATCTTCCTAGAGGAGTTACCAAGGTTGTCGCGGGAGAGGTAATTGGAATTTACCATCGACCTAAAACTGATAACTAAACTGATATCAAGAATGCCTTATCGCATGTTGAACCCTGAGTTACAAGAGTTGAAAATGAAACTGAAGGACTTGTTGGACCTAGGAATTATACGTCCAAGTGTGTCACCATGGGGTGCACCTGTTATTTTCATACAGAAGAAGGATGGGTCATGGACATGGGTGATTTTAAGAACCCCCCCTAAATTTGTATGTATAATAAATGGGTGAATCCCCATTATACATACGAAAATTTAAAGGCTATTTTATCAATAATACAATATGTATATATAATGTTTTGGCTAATATTTTAATGTTTTATACAATCTTGTAAAATCTTGGCAAATCTTTCACAAAATTATAAAAATTTGTAAAATCTTGGTGAATCTTTCCCTGAATTATAAAACCTTGTAAAGTCTTGGCGAATTTTTTGATAAAGTATAAAACCACATATAATAATATGAAAATGTGTTCATTAAACTGTAATATACTCATTTTAGATATTTCGAAAAAGAAACAAAATTTGCATTTCAAGTTCTTTTTAATCCTTGTAAGTACTAATGAATTCCAAGTTTAAATGGATCTTTGTAAACCACAAACAATGCTTATTGTTCCTAATGAAAAATTAGAAAACAACCTTTCTCAAATTTATCATCATTCATTGATGGATATTTCAACATTGATTTATCTTTGTAAATCACTTCCCACACAATTTAGAGAATTTATGTATAGAATACATTTTGAATAAATTCAAGACCACCTAACCACGTTTCATATTGTGTTTATGGAACATATGTGTACAAATGATAGATGTACACACGAATATGTGTTTGATAATAGATAACTAGTGCAATGATTTTCATCATAACATTGTCAGGCTACCAACTAGAAGTCCTATAGAGCTTTATCGCTCCTTGTACAAAAAGATAAATCAAGTATCAACATGTAGATGGAGTGGCTCAAAGAAACCCTATTAAAGTGGAAAATATTAACCAACACATGCGTTCGGGCATCCGATAGTCATGCGGTGAAGACAAGTGTTGACTTCATTGCCTGCCCATCAAATGCCCCAAACACAGGTGCTAGTTATATGCAATGCAATAAAAAAAAGGATCTAAAATGTTTAACCATAGGCATCAATGAACTCACACATCCACAAAGTTAGTTTATGAAGAATCCTCTTTGCACATATGAGAATAGTCACCATTGATAAGATCTTTAATAATTCTCATAAAATTTCACAAACAAATGACATCCTTCCTTTGAGAATTTTCATTCTTCAAAGGAAGTGGACATCGTGGAACTCAAGAAGAATTAATATCAAGTCAAATAAGCTTGCTTGCCTAAGACAACATTTCTAATCATTTCCTCTAGGCATTGTGTCATATCCATCAACCTTTCTTTCATAATAACCCCAAGAAAACAACTTTATAATAAAGGGTAAATGTCAGAGAAAAAAACACTTGATTTTTCACTTTAACCTTTGAGAGATTTCAAATTCCATACAAAAACACGTTCTTACACAATTAAAATCTATACAAATACTTCATTTACTTCATTTACTTCAAATCAATAAAATACTTGGAAGAAACATTTCCTTCCTTGATCCATTGGAACCTTGTTCTCACCTCAACGCCTTTAATTTAATGGAAATGCATCATCTTCATATAACTCTACTTGTTTTCTAGATATGTGGAATATGTACCTTCAAAGGATCTTGAGCTAGAGCTTACACAATTTTAAAAAAATTGTAAAAGGTTATGGTACTTAGTTTTACAACTTTGGAGACTTTTTTCTAAAGCCTATCATCCAATGCACAATTTTATCTTACAATCAAAGCAGGCAATCTCTTCTTCCCTTGCCATTCTTGGAGCACTATTGATGTTGTATAAGTTAGAGATTCAATTTCTATAGAGATTTCATAGCCTGGCCATAAGATTTACATAGAGACAAAAATTTCTTATTATCACAATGACATGTAGGATATAAAACATTGGGAAAGGAAAAATCTCAAATCGGGTTTTTATTATCAATTGGGAATTCCATACGGTGAAGTTGGAAGTTGCTCATAATTTTTTATCCTTATTATTGAAATGGAACCGCATAAATTCAGAAGTTTATCGCACAATTTGAAAATAAAAGTTGGATGTTGAGTGGCAAGGAAAAACAAGCTTCCAATCCAAGCAAGATTCGACTTTTAAAAATTCACAATAAATGTCAAAGAGAATACATAAACAACCTCATCAGATCCATAATAAATAAAATTCCAAGTCCACATTGTAGGAAAGTATTGCCACAACAATATATTTCCATTGCCATTTATTATTATTTTCTTAATATATGAATTATCACCATCATGAGATCGGTAACTTGGATAATTCCATCACAATTGTTATTCGAGAGGCACAATACAGAAAGGGACTTGAATCTAATAGCTTTATTCTCATTTCGTTTCTCAAAATCTTGGGGTCTCAAGAGAGACATAAAAGTCATCTTATAAAAATTCAAGAAAGGAGAAGCTTTCACTTGTGTCAGTTGTACTTTTAGATGTCGCAATCAAGGGTTTTGATAAACCCTCTACAACTAGATTATAGAAAAAATTGAAGAGAATAAAGGCATCTAGGACAGTAGCAATTGGCAATTTGAACAACTTAACCATCCCTAAAATGGGATTTTCTGAATTACATACCTTTAAAAAGCATGGCATTCTAAGGGTATGGAGTGAAGTCTATTCTTTTCACAAAGGTAAAAAAATTGTGTTATATGACTTAAAGGTAGGGAAAGAATGCAATCCACCAAGTGGGGAAGAAAAATGCTTTTCATATAGTGAATCTTTCATGAAATTTGATTAGTAGTGGAATACAAATACTAACCTTAAAAGATCTTACTCCAATTTGAGGTTTCTAACATAATTATTAAAAAAAAAATAGAATTACAAACTAACCCTTCTCATTATACTTGAAAGTTTACATGAAGGCTATCATCCATAAAATGTACCAAAAATTTCTAAATTGTCTCAAGTGTTGTATTTCTATGTGGGGAGGGTGATTATAATGTATACCTTTGACTATTTTGATCCCTCATTGCATGAATTAATGTAACCTTGATTTTTTGCATTTACATAACATATTATTTTCCCATAAATTGTGCTAATAACTACTCCTCATGGAAATTAAATATTTTCTTAACCTACTAAATGGTTGCTTCACACAATCAATATAGTCAAGCCTTTTATAGATAAAAAATTAAAATACATTGTACTCCCCAATTTCTTGAGAAACGTTTGAAAGAAATATAAGGTTCGATTGATCTTGGTCAATTGCTCCTAGTATAATGCGATTTTTGTTTCTTAATAAATGTTTGAAAGAAATATAAGGTTCAATTGATCTTAGTCAATTGCTCCCAGTATAATGCATGACAGATTTCTATAAAAGGCTTGGAAAATATACTTTTACTTTATTTTCATAGATTTATATCTGTACAAAGCTTGGGAAAATATATTTTTTGTTTTATTTTCATAGATTTTTGTACAAATCTTAGGAAAATATATATTTATTTTATTTTCATTAACAATCTTTTAACTTTGAAAAATGCTATCTGACAGTGATACTTTATTTCTACTTTCTATTTTTATGAGACATTTCCTCTTGTATAACAACATTTAAATATTTAAATAAAATAGACGTATTCTTTTAAAGTTGTGCAATTATGAACTGAAAATTTCATATATATATATATATATATATATATATAATTTTCATTAACAATCTTTTAACTTTGAAAAATGCTATCTGGCAGTAATACTCTATTTCTACTTACTATTTTTCTGAGACCTTTTCTCTTGTATAACAACGTTTAGATAAGATGGACATATTCTCTTAAAAATGATATGCTTCAACAAATCTGTTTGGTTGTTAGTTTCCACATTGTGGGTTTTTATTGCATCATGTTTAGAGTAATGTGTACTCATGTTTGATGTTATTAATATTTTATTTCTAACATATTCATTTGAAACATATCACTTGCAAGAATTAAACTTGGGTAGGAGGATAACAATAGCTAAGTCTTATCATATATCTTGTGAACATTCAAACCATTTACATCTCTCTCATTATAGTTTGAAACCTTGTGTGAAATTGATTATGCACAAAGGCAAAGGGAATGGGGAATGGTCCTGGCATATAAAATTTATGCTTGGATTTTTCCTTTTTTATCATTTTTCACCTATATTTGGCCATTGAGACCAACCTTAATTTTTCATTTTTGAAGGTTGATATAAAAATTATCTGGCAAGATAACTGGCTAAGTTTGTGGAGTCTACATGGATGATTTTTCTTTCAATAATAGTGTCTATAATGGAGATATTTATATTTGGAAAGAAATATTTATATTTTGAAAGAATTCAATTGTAGTTCATTTTAGATCAACTATTTGGCAGCGATACTCTATTTCTAATTTCTATTTAGCTTTGAAAAATGTTATTTAGTGATATTCTATTTCATGGATGATCTTTATTTCAATAACAATTTCTCTAATGGAGATATTTATATTTGGAAAATATTCAATTGTAGTTCATTTCAAATCAACTATTTGGGAGTGATACTCTATTTTTAATTTCTATTTAACTTTGAAAAATATTATTTCTGATTTCTATTTAACTTTGAAAAATATTATTTCTGATTTCTATTTAACTTTGAAAAATGCCATTTAGTGATACTTTATTTTTATTAATGCTATTTAGTGATACTCTATTTCTACTTTCTGTTTAGCTTTGAAAAATGCTATTTAGTAATACTCTGTTTCATGGATGATCTTTCTTTTAATAACAATGTCTATACTAGAGATATTATATTTGGAAAACATTCCATTGCAGTTCATTTCAGATCAACTATTTACAAGTAATTATATATTTCTACTTTCTATTTATCTTTGAAAAATGTTATTTAGTGATACTCTAATCCAGCCACTACATGTCTCAATTTTGTCAATGTTTTTGTGGTTGATACTCCTTCAATGTTCAACTGCCTTTGGAAGGTAATAAACATCAATATATTTCTGCTAATGCAATTCTTTTTAGCAGTGAGAACATATCTCTATTATACCCAAACGTATAGTCCTGGAACTAGTTGGTATATCTTTTTTGTCAACTCTCCAATACTGATTTTTATCTTGCACAGTTGTTGATGGGATTGATTGTGTACATAAGTTGGTAAGGGGTAGTAAATCGACACAATGGATAGTTATGTACTTTGAAAAGGTTTCCCACAAGTTATTAGGTATGTTTCATGTGTTAAATGCATAAAAATAGAAATATTTTTATATTATTATATGATAAGAATAGTAAAGATTGAAGATTTTGCATTGTCTGATAAAGGGATTTCTCGGTCTACATCAATTTTGGCTAGATTTTTCATTGTCTGGATTTTCCTGTCTACAACAATTTTGGCTAGATTTTCCATTGTCTGATAAAGGGATTTTCCTATCTACATCCATTTTGGCTAACAAATTCTTTGTAGTGGTTAACAATTACTTTGGATTTTGGCTAACTAACTCTTTGTAACAATCACTCCACTCTCTTTATCTTAAAGATACAAAGAGAAGTTAAAGATACACATCTTTTGGGAGAATAAACACTCTGCAACCGTTTTGTGGAAGCCATGAGTTTTCAGGTTTAGGTTCTTTTATGGAAAATGTATGTTTCAAGAGTTATTATGCACATATCTTTCCTATTCCATTAGACTGCTTAGCAAAATTATCATTCATGTAAAGTTATAGAAGTAATGACACGTATTTATTTATACTTATATGCTAGGAGTGTTAATAGAATTGCTCTCATAAACCTTCCTGTTAAGATTCATATCACTAGATCTGGAGTAAGTACTAAATACGAGGACGTCCATTTTTCTGAAAAAAAAATTCAACAAACACACCGTTATCACATGTACTAAAACTTTGATTAAGGTGATATCTACCTACTACTACAGGTTAAATCACTTCAATCCATATAACATACTTGAAGGTTATTAACTAAAGCAGGAAGTCACCAATACAAGATAATATCCTTATAGATCATTGTTGAATCGAAAAAGAAAGTGAAGCTTAAATAGTTAAAGATCTTGGGAATCTTTATTATACACTATGAAATCCAATGAAATATTTCAAAAACATATTTCATTAGAATAAAAATAAAGTTAACATTAATAATCCAAACTACTTAATATTTTTGAATAACATAGTTCCTTCCAAATATGGTTTCCATTTAAAATTCGAGAAACTGGTAATTAAGCCATAAAACAATTGTGAAAAACATAACTTTTTATTTCTTTCAACATGGTTTGTGCTATTGTAGGTAGGTTACAAGCATAAAACGAGATCTACTTGTGTTTCACAACTCTTATGTCTAGCAAGGTGGTCCATCCGTTTCACACCTTTAAACCAGTCAACTGCAACAAGCTGCATTAAAGGCTACCCAGCTAGGACCTAGTTGTACAAGTTTGTCGTGTTTATATTAAAGAAGATCAGATAAAGACTTTTAAATACATAGTAATCTTAAATAACAAGAAAATGTCAACCTTAGATCCATCAAAGATTAAATTCTTGCTATGAAATCCAAATCTCGTTGCATTTGGAATGGTCCAACAGTCACGTCTTATATCCCTACCATCCTGCTGCAACGAACCAAAGAAACATGATAAATCAAGAGCATCAATTAATTCTTCTTCCACTGCTTTGGTTACTACAAACAAAAGGTGCACTGCATTAGCATAGTGTGATTATTGAACTTACTCAGATTCCAAAACTTTGATCCATATGCAAGAACATTGACATCATAAGTCCACAAGAACTTAATTGTAAACCTGTGTTTTTTATTTCCTTTGGGGACTTTTGTGAATACATATTCCAAGGCCCAAATGAAATGTCATATAAAAGTTAAAATACACTTTTATTCAAACTCTATCTATTCGGAAACGTTATTCCAATGCGCTGCGTTACCCGAAACTCCATTCATTCTCAGAAGCTAGCTATATATTCTAAGAAATAGAATACACAGATAAGAATTCCGGTTGTTCGGACGGAAAAGGTATTCTTCAGCTAATGATTCATTCGTTGTGACGAATGGATGTGCATCGACCAACAACACTATGAGTGGGTGGCCCAGCTCAACCCAAATGGATGGAACCCGCTAATTATAGATATTCTTTTTTTTCTAGAAGACTTACGGGCTAGGGGTAATATTCTCGTTATTACCTGACATATTTAGCTCACATACGCGCAGAATAGTCTACTATTTGAATTAAGTGAAAACTGCATGAAACAAAATACCGCATACCTCTTCATCAAGCACTTGGAAATCCTCATCTTCATCAGACTCTTCATCTAGAATTTCACAACCTCTAAGCATTTGATCCACAGACAGACTAGGTTTAATGAAATCTTGTTATCGTTTCTGAACTTTCTTCGACACAAGATCAGAGTGCATGTTTTCCATTATTTGGATGTGTGGATACACATCATAATCATCTCTCTGAGAGAACCATTCACGTAAACCTATTTTTCATAGAATGATTAAAAATAAATATTGAGAATCTAAAGCGAAGGAAGTGAAAGGTAGGGACTTCGAACCAGAACCAGGGTCAGGCGATATATCTCCAAAAAAAGATTTCATTCCCATTAAATAAGAGCGAAATGCTTCTGAAAAATTCTCATTTCCAGAAAATAGAGAGAATACCCCCAAAAACAATTCCAATTATTAGAAAAACAGGGTGAAGGGGAGCATCTGATTCAAATTTGACAGGGCGAAAATGGATTTCTCTCCTCTCCTCTCACAAATAACAGTGGGCGAAGGGTTTTTATATATTTTTTTTCAAATAAATTTGGGGCTATTTATAGTCAAATCCCTCCAAATCTCTCTATAGAAATAATTCGCCCAACAAAAATTTCATAACCCCTAATTTCGCCCATGAGTGAAATTTCGCCCCTAAAATCTTCTATGGTTGTGGAGACTCTATATTGACTACCATCAATTGAACAAGGAAACGATCAAGAACCAGTATATGTTTCCAAGAATTGGCGATATGTTTGATAAGATGAAAGATGCGATGGTGTTTTCGAGGATCGACTTGAGATCAGGGTATCACTAGTTATGAATCAAGGAAGACGACCTCCCTAAGACTGCCTTTAAGATGAGTTTTGGAGATTACGAGTTTATTGTTTTACCATTTGGACTGACAAACGCTCCAGGGGTATTTATGAGTTTAATGAATGGGGTGTTCCACGAATACTTGGACAAGTTCGTCTAAGTATTCATTCATGATATTTTGATATATTCTCGCACGATGGAGGAGCATGAAGAGCACTTTCACTTGGTACTATAGTGTCTACGAGAGAACAAATTGTTTGGGAAACTATCGAAATGCTCATTTTATCAATCAAAGATTCATTATTTAGGGAATGTCATCTCTGACAAAGATATCGTTGTGGATCCAACGAAGGTCGAGGCCATTATGGAATGGCCTACATCGGTGAATGTCCCAGAAGTGTGTAGCTTCATGGGTTTAGTGGGATATTATCGACCGTTTGTCGAGGGTTTTTCGAAGATAGCAAATCTGATTATAGAGTTGCAGAAAAAGAACAAGAAGTTTGTTTGGACTAAGAAATGCATGGAAGCATTTTGAAGGCTCAAGGATTTATTGATGAAAATGTCAATACTAAAAGTCTTTGACATGGATGAGGACTTATTGGTATGCACTAATGCATCTAAGGAAGGCTTAGGTGGATTCTTGATGAAATACGATCGAGTGATCGCTTACATATCGAGAAAGTTGAGAAGGCATGAGGAGAACTATGTGACGCATGATTTGGAGTTGTTATCCATTGTATATGCCTTGAGAGTTTGGAGACACTACCTGATCGGATGGAAATTCAAGCTAAAAGCGAACCACTGTGGTTTACAACACATTTTCACGCAGAGTGACTTGAATGTGCGACAAAGGCATTGGTCAGAATTGCTTAGCGAGTATGATTCTGAGATTGCCTACATAAATGAACAGTAAACAAAGTGGTTGATGTGTTGAGTCGGAGACCATGCATATTTTTGGTGATTCCTCTTCAAATGAATCTACGTGAAAAGATTCTAACTTTACAACGAGACGATGACTGTTATAAAGAGGTTAAGGATTTTATCGGAAAAAACACCATGATGGTACCAAAATTTGAGGGATTTTCTTTGGACAATGACAGATTAATGAGATATAATAACTAGATTTATGTACTTCCTAATGACGATTTGAGGAGTTTGATCCTAAATGAGGCTCATAGAGAAGTGTACATGGCTCATCTAGGAGTCACGAATATGAGGGCAGACCTTAAACCTTTATTCTTTTGGAAAGGAATGAAGGAAGACATAGTCAACTATGTGGTGAAATGTCTAGAGTGTCAGCAAGTGAAGGCTAAACATAGACATCCGGCAGGATTAATACAGCCACACGTTATTCCAAAATCAAAATGGGAGGTCATTTCGATGGATTTCATTGTTGGATTGTCGCTAACGACAAGGAGACATGACTGGATATTTGTGGTAGTTGACACTCTGATGAAGAGTGCTCATTTTATCCCTTTGCATACGACATATCAAGCACCTAACATAGATAGAGTTTTCATCAGTGAAATTGTGAGGTTACATGGCGTGCCTAAGAGGATCATATCCGATCAAGGATCGGTGGTTACAGGATGATCTTGGACTAGTTTCCAAGAGGCCTTGGGAATTCAACTTAACTTTAGTACCACGTATCACCTAGATACAGACGGGCAGACCAAATGAACAAACCAGATCTTAGAGGACATGTTGCGTATGTACTTGATGGACCAACATAAATGTTGGGAGGAATTATTGCCACTGGTAGAATTCGCATATAACAAAAGTTATCAAATAACCATTAAGATGGCACCATTCGTGTTTCTTTACGAGAGACCATGTCGGACGCCTTTGAGTTGTGATCGGCTTGAGGATAGGGTCCTAGTGGGACCGGAAGTGATCCAAGAAATGTATGATCAAATGAAAACAATAAGACAAAGGATCAAGGAAGTGCAGGATCGACAAAAGACTTATGACAATGCACATCGTGTCGACCATAGTTATGAAGTTGGTGACCGAGTCTTCTTGCGAGTGAAACTGCACAAGAGTTCGATCAAGTTTGGAAAGGGTGCTAAACTCTCTCCTAGGTTCATGGAACCTTTCGAGGTTGTGAAAAGGAAGGGGCACATGAACTATCAACTAGCCTTTCCTGATTCTTTGAGGCATATGCATGATGTTTTTCACGTATCTGTTTTGAGATATTATGTTAGTGATCCTACCCATGTGATTGACATGAGTTCCTTGTAGGTATTGGATGAGGGTGCGCTCATGGTAGAGCCAATCCACAACCTAGACCATCGCATTCGACAGCTACAATGTTGAATAGTCGATCAAGTTAAGGTCCAGTGGGACAATTATAGTCTACACTCGATGATCTGGGAGGACGCATATGATATGCGTCAGCAGTTTCCATTTTTATTTTATAGCTAGACATATAGATATTTTTAGATACTTTATTTCGACACTTATATATTATGAAACATTGAGATGAATTTTAAAACAAGAGGGGGTGTATGTAACATCCCTCTCTTGCGCACACCTGATTGGACTTATTCTTTGAGGACACTTGCATGCAAGTGATCCGATTCATTATATGATTGACTATTTCAATTATGGTTATGAGATGTTGTGGATCTGATGATATGTTATTTTGTTATGTTTATATCGACAGGTGTTATTGACTGGTTTTTCCTAAGTGTACAGGACTCTAGACCATTTGAGTATGTCGATGGCATTGATGGACCTCCTTGGACATTGGATCGAGTCAGAGAGTGGACTGTTATGGTTTTAGTGTTTTTGATATTTCATATGTAACATATGACTAGTATATTATGATGTTGATATTTTATCACTAACACATTTCATTGTTGGATGAAGGATGATGATAGCTTGCTAACCAGACTCACATTAGGAGTAAATGGTTCATGCACGACAACCATAGATATTGAGGGAGAGGTGTGGCGGCATCCCTGCCACATCCTACTAACACTCCCACCGTGGCTTGAACTGTAGGTTAACGATTACCTAGTTCGAGAGATCCACGATGTCGTGAGGGAAGACTGTAATAGTCGTTCACGATGATTCTAAGGGGCGCAAAATAAGCGAGGGTCCTTATTCCTTAGAGGCCCTTAGTCTCCCACAAAATCACTTGACGTAGTATTGACTCTAGGGGTTTGACGTCTACCAAAATCAGTCAAAAGGCGACTAACACCCTTGGAGCACATAGTGCATATTGAAGGGAACGTCGCGTAAATAAAACATGAATGCAGGTGAGTGGCACCATTGGAGCATGTAGTGCGTCTTGAAGGGCACGTCGTGATTTTAACACTGGTAAGGTAATGAACCTAGTACCTAGAAAACTATGTCTCCTCAGGACTTGGTTAGCCTTAAAATGAATGATTGCATAAGTTAAGATTAATAATTATAATTTGTTTCCCTTAAAAAAAATTATGCTGAGACTAAAGAATTCAAAGACTATGTCTAAATAGGTTTGGAGAACTAAAATTTAATTAATCAAATACTAAGGGGGGAATGAAAAAATTGGGGATGAAAATTAAAATTTAAAAATAAAAAAAATTGAATGATTAAATTATTTAAAAAGATTAATGGTTGGCTAAGTACAAAACATGTTAAATTATAACTTAGACCAAAAAGGGGAAACTTAAAAACAAAAGGAATGTGGAACATAGAAGGGAATCTAGCCTAGAGAACTTTCTAATTTCGAACTAAACTAAGATTTAAGAAAGGCGTCAGTCATTAACGGAATGTAAGGGAATAAAAGGACATCAAGCGTTTTTAGGAATGTTTTTAGGTGGGTTAGGGAAATTGTCAAATTAAATTAATTAAATAAATAAATTTATGGTGCAACGAAGGGATCGAATGACAAGTGTATGGGGGATAATTTTCCTAATTAATTTTTAATAAAATGAATTTAATGTGCATTTTGGAAAGAAGTCTCAAGTTTAGTATGCGTAAGGTTATGTTGTTGGATTTTACTCTTAACTGATTTTTCTTGTGGGAGTTGGGATACCCAGCTTGGATAACGAGTGTTAGTTTGACATTGCGAAGTGAGTTGAGAGATAGCATTTTTGGTGTTCGTTTAGGGGGCTTAGGGGGAAGAAGAGTACCCCTATTCTGCGCCATTTGTTACGGTATTCTATTGAGTTTGGTATTTCACTATGGGTTTAATGTAAATGTTTTGTTTATAAGATTTCCTATTTGACAATCGTGGATTAAAATTTATGTTATATGTGATGTTGATCCGTAGAATCATGAGTTAGTTGCAGAATTATTTTATGTTTTATGTGAATGGTTTTTGCTTATTATCCTCGATGCGCGCAGCCTAAATTTTTGTTAAATGTGTTGTTGTATTCATTCAATTTCTACGCAAAATAGTTGTTGTTGTCTCTCCCTTCTATGTGCAATAGAGTATGTGGTTGAGTGTTGAGATCGTTGTGCACTAAGCAAGTGGTGCGTCATTCCGGGCGATCCCTTTTACAGTGTTGCGCTTAAGTATGTAGTCGAGCGTAGGATAGACTTAGTATGGTTTCTGCTCTCTAATTCAGATCCTTCTTCTAACACGATTATGTGCTCAATACTTATAGTGAATACAGATTTATCTCCGTGTTAGGAGATTTAGTTGTTGAATCAATTCATGGTAGTTTCAACTTCATAGTTGCATTCTATCTATATTTTAGCATGATCGTAGGTGAGTTGTTATGGGTTCCTTAGAAGAAGTAAAGATAGGATCTTTCAGCCTGAAAAATTTAGCCCTTTGTACAACAATTCCCCTTCTTGGCACCATTGACTCCATGTGCCCAAGACACAGAATAAGGCACTGGTAGTTCTCGGTCTTGGCCACAAACGTTTCTTTGGACTTCCCTATGCTCATCACAGGTCTCTGGACTTCCCTTCCGAATCATTTTCTGCAGCAAGCGATCATCAAAGTGAAGACCAGCAGTTACTTGTTGCCACTACGTAAATGACATTTAATGCGCTTAAAACTCATGCAATTCTTATCATTATTGTCGAGGTTTAAACAACGTTCTAAACGGACAGTTAGAACGTTTACATTATAGCTTTTTTATTATAAATACACAGAGATTCATTCGTTTTAAATACACAGAGATTATAAATACCCTTGATTATAAATACCTTTGATTATAAAGACACAGAGATTCATTTGTTTTAAATACATAGAGATTTAAATACATTTTTTATTAGAAATACACAGAGATTCTTTGTTTAAATGCACAGAGATTATAAATACCTTTTGTTTTAAGTAAACAGAGAATCATAACTATTGCATGTCTAACTGTCTTGGCGATAGTAGACAGTGTTCTAATTTTAAGTTTAATTAAACAATGTTTTAGAAGTTATGTGATTTTTATAATTAGATTGATATATAACCTGTGTTTAATTAATTTGTTTTGATAAATTTTATGTATAATGTTGTATGATTTAATGTTGTAAAGTTTAGCATGATGTGTAAAGCTATAAGGGTGTGATAATGTATACACCTTCGTGATGAATGATCATAATGAGGAAAAGCTTATAAGGTTGTAAAGATATAAAGATTTCAAAAGTTTTAATGATGAATGATTTTAATGACGAATAGTTTATAAAGATGGTAAGGATACAAATATTTCAAAAGTTTTAATGAATAATAAACTCAAGGATTGTAGAGCTAGATCGGCGTATGAACAAGTGTAGTTATAAATTAGTCATTTTTACAAAAATTACAAGGTTTATAATAATTGTGGTTATTGTCTTTTATCTTAATGTATGCCTTGGTTATAAGGGAGACTCTTGGATTTCTAACGATGAATGTGTTCTTGGCTTTGATGGATACCCCTTGCAAAATGGCTTGTATATCGCGTCTTGCGCCTAGAAATTATTAAATGATGATTGATTAAATCGTGCACCTAGGATTAAGTAGATTTGCGCTTCAACTTTTGCCATTGCTAGATAGATTTAGTATGTCAGTGCTCTCACGCACTTGAATTTTAAGGTTGAATGAAGTATTTCTTAAGGTTTGGACCTATCCGTTTGTGCACGTTGGAAGGTAACTAATGATTGGTTGTTGTTTATTATTTCTTGTGCCTCAAAAAATGTATTGAACGATTTATTGCTTTTCTCGCTCACCATGGAAGTTTAAGTTACTTGTGTTGTGGTTCCTTATGTTCGTCATCGAGTGATGTTGCTTGATTGATTTAGATTTAGATTACTAATGCATCATTAATTATTGTTGATATTATTTTCCTAATGTTATAAAGAAAGAAAAAAATTTGCTTCTTGTACGTCGTTTGAGTCGTAGCCGTTGGGGTTGTTACATTGTATATCAAATAGAAGATGCACTGGTCATCATTAAGATTATTTTTATGTTTAATGGTAATATGTGTATCTGGACTAAACATTTTATGTGCTTGAAGAATTTATTTTAAGAGCTCATCAATTATCATTATTTCTTTTAATTGATATTCGTGTGTTGTTATTTAAAATTGATAGTTATCATGAGAATCATCTATATGTTAAGATTATTCCTAATGTGTTGTAGATGAGTAAATATTATGTTTGTCATCTATTCTTAACAAAAATAGTTATTGTGTTTAAATATTCTTTGGATAAAATCCACATAGGATTATTAGTTATTTTTTCTTATCTGCAAATCTAGGATTAATTAGATCAAAGCTTAATTGATTAAGTCTCTTTCCAAAAAGAAATTATTTTGAGTAGCAAAATGAGCTTACATATTGGTTGGAAACTATTGGATCCCAAATGAAAATGAGTCTAATTGAAGATTTTGATCGAGTAGTTGTCTCCTTTTACGGGAGGGAATTTTTCCACCTATCAATATCAATAGTAATACAAAGTTATGAAACTACCCTTTAAACAAACAAAAACATTACTTCCATAAATTATGGATTTGTTTGGTTAAGTTAAATATAATGTAATATTTTTTTATTATAATTATTAATTCATTTTAGATCATTAAACTAATTAAAGTTAAAAAATTAGGTGCTAGTGAAATTGTAATTGAAAAGTTTATATTATTCTTCAATCAGTTTATATAAAAGAATGTAAAGTGGACAAAAACTTTAAATAATCTTTAAATGGATCAATTCAAGATCGATGTTAAATTAATTGCAATGGGAAGTCATGCAATTCCAAGTCCACGAAATTGTATGTTCTAAGTGGTTTAAACACAAGTACCATCATTATCATTTATCAACAAGTGTTGCATGGCAGTGGAGTCCCTGCCAAGTTGGGATGGGAGTAAATGTGAGGTAGTAGAGACACGTGGGTAGAAAGTTGAAGTAGATGTGGTTTGTATGTAGAACATAGTAAAGTAAATATATAGTTTTATACATATGAAATATGTACTTTTATACATACGAAATATGTACTTGTATAAAGTATATATTTAGATTTATACATACGAAATTTATACTTTTATAAAGTATGGGGAAGAGATTTTATAGAGCATGCATGGAGCCATCATTGCATACTTAGCCAGTTTTTGGATCGCGGGTTCTCAGGGTGGCGGGTTCAAAGTTTGGCCTTTTATGTTCTGTGGCCTACAAATAGGATCGACAGTTCCATGATATACAAAATGACAGGCGGAGTGGTGGACTATAGAAATTTATCAGAAATTAATAATGTCAGTTATACAATAGAATAGTAATAAGGTATGCTATATAGGTTTGTGGAGAAAAACACTAAAAAATTAGCATTATCGAACTATTTTTGTTTAAAACTAAGGCTTTTCTTGGACAAAAAAGATATAGCATTGCCGAATTGGTTTTATTTGCACATGTTTTACAGAGCATGGATGGAGCGTTCATTCCATACTTAGCCAGTTTTGAGATCGCAAGTTCTCGGGCTGTCGGTTTCAAAAATGGGCCTTTGTTGTTCCGTGCCCTATACAAATTGACAAGTTGGCTTGCGAACTATACAAACTTATTATAAAATAAATAATGTATGTTACATATCTCTGGAAATTACATGAACATTTAAAACATCAACATCATTGAAGACCAAAAAATTAGCATACAATAGGAATTTTGCACCCAACAATTATGTCATATACATGAGACAGTAATTTATAGAAGATTATAACATTGTACGAAGATTTATACTAATTTGTATAATGCTATAAAACTTCATACATTTTGTACTGAACAATTACGCAGTTACGGGTTGGCGGAATTCCAGGTTGACACTTTTCATGTCCAGTGTGTTACGTGATATACATTTTGCATGAAAGACTTCGGTCATATACATTTTGTAGCGAACAATTCTGTGATATACATGATAGAGAGAAATCTATAGAATATTATAACGTTGTATGGAGATTTAAAGTAATTTATATAATGCTATAACATGTCTTAGTTAATGAATAATATAAGCTGTTTTTTAAATTTTATTCAATATTTTTTTTTTAAAAGTAATATTGTATAAAAGTCTGTCAAAATGAAGAAGAACAGAGAATTCTCATGGTTTCAAGCTGTAAATACTAAGCTGCCCCGAGGGAAAACTAGCTCAACCAGGCAAACCGCTTCATAACTTTAGTGTAGATTGTCACTGATACAAAAATAGTTCAAAATTCTGGCCCGTAAGGGTGGACACTAGAACTGTAGAAAGTGTAGATAGCCTAATTATAATAACCATGGAAAAAATGCATGAAAGGTCGGCATGCACATGACAAAACAACAGACAAAAAAAAATCACCGGTATGGGTTGTAGTGCGGCGACGCGGTCATGCAGAAGGCGCAAAATGTTGTTTCCCCCAGAGGAAGCGGCTCCTCCTGGAGTGGTGTGTGGTCCAGTTGCATAGCGTTCTTTGTCTCTGATGGAAGGTGCTCTTCTTTCTGGACGTGCTCCGGGCGTGATGGAAGCCTCTGGTCCTCAAAGTCTGTGTCTGCGTGGCCCAAATTTTCTAGTGGCAAGACTGGTGTTGAGGTTGTTGTTGCTTGGGTTGTTGTTGATTGGGTTGCCTCCTGTGCGGGGAGATGAACACCTTGTAATGTGGAGAACAACTGCGGGAGTCGAGAGGTTTTGTCGTCCAGACTCTGTAGGCGAAATCGGAGGTTGTTCATGTCTCGACGTAGGTCGAATACCAGGCTCTGCACTAGTGCAAGGCCTGTTTTCCACTCGCATTCTGGGTCAGGGTTGGAACCCACTCGAGATTGGGGTTTTTGTCACGAATTTTGACTAGCTTCTGGACCATCCATCTAAAATTGGGTGTCATGAAGCTGGTCCTGAAGCGACTAGGTGGTCGGAGAGTTGGGAGGGGTCAAAGGGCCTGGGAGTGAAACAGATGCGGAATTGGATAAAGATCTTGGGTTGTTGTTCAGTGAGGCCCCTAAGTAGTCCAACTCCTCCATTCTGTTGTCAAGGGACGCAGGAAGGGGCGGGAGAGATGCGGGAATTTGAGTCAACTGCGCCAGGGAGGAGGACGAGGTGGCCGAAGAGGAGGAGGATAACAGGGAGGGAGCAGGCGGGGGATGCAGGACCAGGCGAGGTCGGTTTGTCTAGTAGGTTGGTCGGCCTTTGGATTTCCTTCGTAGCCGAGGCGTCTCCGGGATAGTGGGAGAGCGAAAACATAGAAGGAATAGAGCAAGGAAGGGCAAATGCAAAGCAGGGAAAGGCTGGGCAGGAAGCTGAGCTATGAGAAGAAAAAGAAGGAAAGAATGAGCCATCTGGGCCCTCTAGAGAAATTAAAATAGGACGAGCAGCTGGTGAGGTTCCATAAATGGCCGCACGTGTAGAGTAAAGGCGCAGCGAGGGTGTTGGTATGTCGAAAGGATGTGAAGGCAGAGCAAGGTGCACTGAGAGTAATGGTGCCATGCCTCGAGCGAGATGAACTTGAACTGATTAGGTAGTTGGGAGTGAGTGGCACACGGTCGTCACATCGTCGGCGCCACGGAGTATCGCTCCTGGCTACTCTGCTAGACGCATGTGCTGTACTAGCAACCCATCCACGAGAAAGGGAATAAATGCAAAGGAGTAAAAACTCGTGGGTAGGACTATTGTTTAGATATTCTTTGCATACGGTCGTGGAAAAAATACACAAAAATAGTAATAACTGGCTGGTGCACTAAAATTCGGTCTTTGTTGTTCCGTGGCCTACAAATTGCACCCAGAGTTCTGCGACATACAATTTGATAGTTGGAGTTGTGGACTATTTGATATTTAAGGGCATACGTATGTTACAAACAAGAGTTGCTAGATACCAAATATGTAATTTGATTAAGTAGATAAATAGACCATTGTGGTTGTTGGGCTGACAGACTGAAAATTACGCTGCCACAGGTTCGTGGACAAAAGCATAAAAAGACTACCAACACCGAATTAGTTTTCTTTAAAACAAAGGCACGGGAGATTCATTCCAGGTTGTCAGGGTGGTGGGATGAAAATTGGGCTAATTTTGTTCCATGGCCTACAAATAGCATCGAGAGTTTCGCGAAATACAAATTGAGAAGCAGTTTTGCGGACTATTTGAATTTTTGGATCACGGGTTCTCGGGCTGTCGGGCTGAAAATTGGTTTTATGTTGTTCTGTGGCCTACAAATAGCACTGAGAGTTCTACGATATACAAATTGACAAGTGGTCTTGCGGACTATTTGAAATTTTGGATCACGGGTTCTAAGGCTAGGGAGTTGAAAATTGGTCTTCTATTGTTTCGTGGCCTACAAAAATCAAATATGTAATTTGATGAAGTAGATATATAGAGCATGCATGGAAGCTTCATTGCGGGTTGTCGGGATTGCGGGCTGAAAATTGGGCTTCTGTTGTTCTGTGGCCTACAAATACCACCAAGAGTTCTGCAATATACAAATTGACATGTTGCTTTGGGGACTAGAATTTTTGAATGGAGGGTTCTTGGTCTGGCGAGATAGAAATTGGGCTTCTGTTGTTCCGTGGCCTACAAATAGTCCATAGAGTTCCGCGATATACAAATTGACAAACGGATTTGTGAACTATTTTAAATTGAAGGCGATCATGTCGAACAAGTTTAGCATTCTCGAATTAGTTTTCCTTTTTACATATGTTGCTGGAGTAAAAAAAAAAAATAGTACTGACGTCTCTTACATAGGCTGGTGGAGAAAAGTATGAAACAAATATGATTCCCGAATTAGTTTTTTTTTTAAAACGACTTATGGACTTCAACATTTTTTGGTTCACGGGTTCTCGGGCTCGGGACCTGAAAAACACATTTTTGTTCTTTCGTTCCCTACAAATAGCACCAGCAGTTCCGCGATATACAAATTGAGAATCTCACCTGCAAAGTATTTTAATTTTAAGGAGCTCGTGTCCGAAAAATTCAGCATTCGCGGATTAGTTTTTTTTACATAGGTTTTACATACGCTGGTGGAAAAGAGGGCAAAAAGTATAGTACCAGTGTATGTTACATAGGGCGATGGGCAGAAGAACGAAATAAATAGCATTCCTAAATTATTTTTCTATAAAACAGGGGCTTCTCGACACAAGAAATTGAAATTTATGAAATTATAGGTTCCTACAGACCATAAACTATACATAGCAAATACGTAACTTTTTAAAGCACACATTTACTTTTATAGATACAAAATATGTACTTTCATAAAGTATGGGGATGAGATTTTATAGAACAAAAACAGAGCCCTCATTCCGTGTCCTACAAAGAGCAGGAAGAGATAGGCAGTGTACAAATTGAGAAGCGGGCTTACTGACTATTTTAAATTTAAGGGCCTTTGTGACAAACATTGTGTAGCACATGTTGCAAAGATGAAAAAAATGACAGTCTCTTTACATTTGAGTAGAAATAAAGTAGTGAACACAATTTTACGACATTTATATAAAAAAATAATAAAACGTGTTACATATTGCTAAAAATTTAAAGAAACATATATATATAAGTGAAATCTGATATCTGAGATTTGAGTAAGTGATTTATGTCATAGTCCATTCTGAAAATGAAAAATCTAGTAACACATAAAAGCATGAGGAAAACTAGCCTTCCCGAATTAGAGCATAGACAAAACCCTCATTCCATACTTAGCCAGTTTTTGGATGGCGGGTTCTCGAGTTGGGGACCTGAAAAGCGGGTTTTTGTTGTTCCATGACCTTCAAATAACATCGAGAGTTCCGTGATGTACAAATTGATAATGGGACCTGCATCATACTAAGGAAAGAAGTTTGTCTGTACAAATACCATAACAAATGAAGATTTTGTTTTCGTAGTTTTGAAAAACACCGGAGTCTGCATACAGGCATAGAACAGTGGCGCTACGTAAAGGCACTACCTATTATTTCACAGAGAATAAAGGTTGGCACACATACACAGCAAGGTCAACAACTTTTTGGATGGATGATGATGGAGAAAATTACAGTGCAGCAGCTGGCATCATGAGGACAACCACATGCTATTGAAAGACACATGGCTAACAAGGAGCTACGCAGCAAAGGGGAATCAAATCAGTTTGAAAGTTGGTTGGATTAGTCACCAACATTTTCCTGTTTTTTAGCATAGTTTGTTAGCCAAGTTGTTAGATGAAATAAACTCTTAGAGATTTTCAAGGGAAGGACGCCAGCTCATACCTCTGGTTGTTGCCTCCCTTTTTGTTTTAAATAGATAGTTGAAATTCTTTAAGGGTTCCAATGGTTGAGTTGGGGCTCCCGAGTTGTAATCTTTTGACTGAGTTGTTTGTGTTCTGGTTATGTACAAGACCTGATAATTTTTTATTAGTAGAAGTCATCTTCTCTTCATTTTCTTATTCCTTCTTACTCTGAATGCTCATTAATGGAGGATCCTTATGAGATGTTATAATTGTATTATAATGCATGTTTGATTATGATGCTACTGTAAATGTTTTCAGGGTTTGAAAGTTTGATTTCAAGAGGATCTTGTGACTGATCTTTTTCTTCACCTAGATGCTAGAAGGCATGATGCTTATAACAGACTTTTTTTTATTCTTCTCATCAAATCTTTCCTCTACCCAGATATATCCGTAAACAACTGACTGAAGCTAATCAAGACCTCATTTGCTTGTGCATGCCTGCCCAGATTTTTGAGTTAAAACCTTATTATTCTTAGTCTTGTCCATTTGACCTTCTAAAAACTCATTTACATTTACAAATCTTTGATGTTACCAAGCTCACCTCATTACAGTCTAGGGTGACTTTTGGAGTATTAACAAGAACCATTCATCTTGAGTGCACCCACCTTACCAACGAGTTTACTAAGTTACAAGGCTTTTCTTAGAACTCTACCAAGACTGTTTTTAAACACTTAAGGTAGCGTTCACACAAATGGCCTGTATCCAATCCTTGGAACTCTTAGAATAAACTCGGTAAGTTATCTTTAATTTGTGGAACCAAGGTTTTTGAAGGTCATTGGATTAAGGAAACATTACAATAGGCGCTTTACACATTCTAACATATAATATGATAAAACATCAACGTAAGAAGTACTTGAATATAACATTGTTTTTCATAATGGGGCCTTATGTCAAAATTGTTATCTCATGGGCCTTGGAAGTAGACATAATTTAATCATGAGAGTTAAACCTTGTATTGGTTCAAGGTGTGAGTTGGAAGTAGAATAAATAAAGAGGTAAGCTGAATATTTTCAGTTTTTAACTTTGAAGGGTCACTATCCCGGAATTCGGTAAGGTGAAAGTTAGCAATTCATGAATTACAGCATTTCAGTAAATTGAAGGTGCAAATGATTCAGCTCTCTCTCAATCCTCTTTAACATCTATACATAAAAATTCAACCACTAAAACTATAAGTCCCAACATTTATCCGCTTTCTGGCACAAGGAAAGATAAATACTATGCCTTTAATAAGTGTCAGTAATTAATTAAGTACCCCTGGGGCGAATTGAAACGGCCCTAAGCCATGGTTGGCTGCTATTCTGCCACTTAAACATTGTTGCAAATATGATCGTCGGCGATAATCCCTTCGATACGGAAATATTTTCCCACACCTTACCGTTCTGTCACACTGGCGCTACTGTAAATCTACTCACCGCACTTACCTCGGTCAAGCGAATCTGCAACCTCTCAACCGTCAAATTCGCATCCCTTAAACCCTAAATGTAGCAAGTAACGCAGAGCTTGCGCGTGATATGTATGGAGAAGGTCCCGAGGAGCACCAAGCCCCGTTTTACCACAGGGAGATTTGTAGACAGAGCACCCTCAACTCGAGGGAATCCGTGAGAGAAAAGGAAAGATGGGGGGGTCCGAAATCTAGATTCCCAACCCAGGGCGAAGATAGAGCAAAGATATGGCAAATCATTGGAGAAAAGCGGAGGAAACCGAAGCGTACTCGCTGGGAGGGATCACGAATTTCGCTGGGCGGTGCCCACGAAATCCGTTGGGAAAAATGGAAGAAGGTGAACTCTTGCCAGTTTTCATTTCCACCAGCTGGGCATGGTTTACACATGGAATAGGTATTTTAAATAGGTGGTCCAACGGACTAAGAATGAATTCCCACATATACACCTATAACGAGAGATAAAAACAGTCACTCCAGGGTATTGCCTGGGTTAATGCCCAGTAGTCATATTCTGGCTTAGTTGACCCTGATTTCCTTGTTACGATTTCTTGAGACCGATTTCCTAGTTGCTACCGATTACCTTCTTGTTACCAATTCCCTTGGTGAGCCCGATTCTGATAGAACGAGTCCTATAGCACAAGTACATACCCTACGGGATGCACTGGTTTACTACAGCTACTCACAGGGCCTACTCACTGGGAAGGGAATAAGCCACAGGGAACACCCCTACAGCTACCACGTAGAGCTGCACAGATTCAAATTTATTTATCGCATAAGTAATACAGGATCTAAAGAGAGTGTGCACATAGCGCCTTAATCTTAATGCTCACCTACTTTCACGGTTAATTGCTTATACGTGCATAATGGAGGACCACTGGGACTTGGACAATGGCCGAGATGAAAAGAAATTTTTTTATGGGAGAGCAGGGACGGCGCTGAACTCGGGCTCTGCACACAAACGCAGAGGATCACCTCAAAATCTGAGGGAAGGTTCAGATGGATCCACATTTATTTAAGCGCTAAGTAAGAGGCAAGGATCGCTGAGCAAAGGACGGGTGAAAAAAAGCTGAGGTAAAAGTCGCTGGGAAAATTTGTTTTTCTTGAGCAGAGACAGGTTGCTAAAATGCAGAGCTCCGGAAGGGGAAAACATTGAGGAGAGGCACCCAAACAAGCGCAGAAGTTTGCAGGCTTAACCCAGGGATCGAATAGGAATAACGCAGAGCTGAGGTAGTTGTCGAGAATCTTGCAAAAGGGGAGAGGAATAGACCTCACATAAATTGTGAAGACTCTCTTCACTCAGGAAGGTTCGGAAGAGGGAAGAGATTACAAATCCAAGTTAAGGTAAAATTCCAGGGAGTGTAAACGCAGAGACAAAACAAAACTTCTGAGCATAAAAATTAAATCGCTTAGCACAGGTAAAACTAAATCGTTGAGCACGGATAAAAGAAAACCATTACAACTGCTACAATAAATAATTCCATGAACAGAAATTAAACAAAAACTAAATCATTGAGTGGGGATAAAGGAAACCATTACAACTGCCACAATAATTAAATCCATAAAAATAAATTAAACAAAACAGTGCAAATTTAACATGAGTACCGTAACCGGCGAAATTGTTTGTTGGTGTTTCCAGCAACTCACGTTCCTCCTAGCTCCCGCTTGCTAATCATTGAGACCTCACCGGTACCTCCCATCCAATGCTAGGGGTACTCTTCTTCCCCCTGAGCCCCCTAAGCCGCAAAGGGGCCACGCACACAAGCCAGAGAATAATCTATCCTCGAGCATGCCTCGCAAGTTCGAGCTACCACTCTCTTTTCAAGCTAGATAGCCCAACTCCCACAAGAAAACTTACGCATACCAGTCGTCCTCCATACCCCTCCTCTTCCATTTAGTTTATAGGGTTCTCTTACTGACTCGTTTCCAAAATGCACATTAAATTCTTTTTATTAAATATTTATTAGGAATATTCTCCCATGTACACTTGTCACCCGATCCCTTAGTTGCATCAGAAATTTATTTAATTAATTAAATTCATTTGTCAATTTTCCTCACCCACCTAAAAGAGTTCCTAAAAATGCTACTCGATGTCCCTTTATTCCCTCACATTCCCTTAATGACTATGCTTTCTTAAAGCTTAGTTGAGTTCATTTTATGAAGGTTCTCTATATTAGATTCCTTATATGTTCCACATTCATTTTGCAATTAATTTCTCATTTTTGTCTAAGTTCGAATTTGTAACATCCCGCTCTGGCGCACTGAGAACACCTATTCTTTGGAGACACTTACTAGCAAGTGATCCAGACTATTATGATATTAAAACATTTGTCCTTGATTATGATGCATTATGATAGATGACATGATGTTTTTTCTGCATTGACATAGACAGGTGTTATTGACTCAGTTTTACTGAGTGTGCAGGGTTTTGGACCTTGAGGATGAAAAAGCATCGACGGAACCCTTGGACTCCGGATCGAGCCATGGAGTGTGCTATTGGGGTTTGATTGTTTTACTATGATTTTGGTACATTGGATTAGATGATATGATGTGGACATGTCTGACATGATTGTTGATGATGTAGGCTGACGAAAGCTTACCGACCAGACTCACATAT
>SNQJ01S0015351.1:84090-116225 GCA_010110895.2 Picea sitchensis
TATTCTTTAGAGGCCCTTAGTCTCCCACAAGTTCACCTGGCGGAGTATTGACTCCAAGGGTTATTGATGTCTACCAATCAGTCAAGTGGCGAGTGGCACCCTTGGAGCACGTGGTGCATCCTGAAGGGCACATCGCACAAAAGAAACACCAGAGGTGAGTGGCACCCTTGAAGCACGTACTACTTCCTGAAGGGAAAGTCGTGTAAAGGAACATATGAGGCGAGTGCACCCTTGGAGCACCTAGTGCGTCCTGAAGGACACGTCGCATTGATGATGATAGAGGGAAGAACCTAGATGGCCCTAAGACAGACAACACATTAAGAAATTTTAAAACAACTTCCCTAAATAAATGTCGCCCAGTTCAGAATCTAAGTTCTAAGTCTAAAACTTATCTAGGGGTAAAATTTTGTCTACCCTTAAGAAAATTACCTATAAAAATAAAATAAGAAAATTTACACTAAGAACCACTTAAGTAATAGTTGTGGACTTCATAAATTTTTGGGTAAAATGAAGAGAGTAAGAAATTAAATAAAATCGGTGGA
The DNA here is from genome assembly GCA_010110895.2 of Picea sitchensis. Classification (NCBI taxonomy): domain Eukaryota; kingdom Viridiplantae; phylum Streptophyta; class Pinopsida; order Pinales; family Pinaceae; genus Picea; species Picea sitchensis. The sequence continues at coordinate 84,633 of SNQJ01S0015351.1, forward strand.
TAAAAAAATATAAAGAATAAATTAATTATTTTAACTTTTGATAATGTTGATTTAATAATAAAAGGGAAAAGGGGTTAAATTGCAACTGTCGTTTTTAGCTCTAATAAAAACGGGAAAGAGGGAAATAATAACATTTAGAAAACTAGGGAATGGAGGTAACTTAAAAGGGGAAAGAGGGGAACTTATGGTAAAAAGCGAGGTCAAATTGGTAAAGAATCTGCAATTAAGAACCTTTTAAATTGAACTAAATTAGCAACTTCATTTTAGGGAAAGTATTCAAAACCTGTAAGGGAATCTAGGGACACCTAGGAGTAAAAATAGGAGTAACTCTAGGTGGGTGAGGGAAATAAGACAATTTAATAAATTAAGGAAAATAGTTAATGGAGAAATGTGGGGGATGGATGACACTTGTACGAAGGAGAGTTTTTAGAAGATTTTTATTAAAACTTAAATTAAATGAGATTTAGGGAAATATGGAAGTTCTAAAACTCCATAAAAGAAAGGGAAGAGAAGGAAGAAGGGGGATCGATTGTTAGCGTAACATTACGCTGCCAGATTAGTGACTTGACTGATTTACTTATGAGGAGTTGGGATTTTCCAGCTCAGATAGGAGTAGTAGCTCGGCCTTGCGAGGCGAGCTGGGAGCTAGACGTACCATCTGGATAATGTGTGGCCCCTTTGCGGCTCGAGGGGCTAAGGGGGAAGCAATGTACCCCTAGTGTTGGTTGGGAGGTACCGGTGTAGTCTTGACGATTGACAAGTGGGAGCGGCACGGAGCGCGCGGATGTCATTCGAAGTGGGTGATAAGGCAACGGTATGATTCTATTTTAGTAGATTATAATGCATTACGACTTATGTTGTGATCGGTATGTCAGGGTAAATGGATTGATTGGCTATTCTTAATTATTTACTCGACGAATACAATGGTAACTGTTGTAACTGTTGTTTTTATTATAAATTTCTCATGCAATACAGCATTATTGCTGCAAATCATGTACAGTTTTGTATTCCATAGGTTTTTTGGGTATGAATTACAACTACTAAGCTATTGAAGAACCTCATGATGATACCATTTTTACTGTTGCCACTTACCTCTGTTAATAAAGTTATTTACCTCAGTTATTTTATAGATAAAGAAAAATTTGATTTCGTTCCTTGATGGGTGTGATGGTGAAATTGTTCTAGCATTTCATCCTTGTTCTGGCATTTCGTTGTACAAAGGGTTCAGAATTCTCGTTGACCCAATCTCATCACTAGCACCTTCCTTGTAAATGTTCGTTCTAGCAATCTTCCTTGTAGTTATGTTACTGAAGAATCCCCCTCTAGCACTTTTGTGTTGCAAAGGTGTACTATGATTTGTCCTGGAAATTGTGGTTGGAATTTGTTGCTAGTTTTTGGTGGTTGGCATTTTCGTTTGTATTGGATGTTGCAATTGCATTGCGTTGTTGAACCATGTTTTATACCCGCGCACGTGCAGCTGCTTCTGGTCATGAACCGGTGTTGTAAATTGATTGTTTCTAATCTTTGATGCCCGTATTAAAGCGCCTAAGACACCACCTTAGAACTGACCGTTATGTTAGGGAGTTCACTTGACGTTGTTGCCATTCTAGGGACAGTGATTTACTTCTGCCTGTTGACAGTCAATGATCCTACCTTCGTTTGAAAAAAAAAAAATTACCTTTAAGAGCTCCTTGTGGCTACCTCCAGGCAGCATTTCTCAAGGTCGTGATCTCTTACTGCTGACAACAGAAAGGCCATTACCCTAAAGAATTGATGACTAGTGTGTTCCATAATGCAAGATCTAACGATCTTAGATCTCCCTCCATTTGTTTTATTGACCTCGATGGAATGGTGTGTGATCTGTTCTTCCTTAACTGAATTGGGTTTTCCTATCTTTGGTGATGATGAAATCGTTCGCCCTCCACTAAGATGGGTTTAGTCTATTTATAAAAGGAATGCAACATCTATGTTGCAGATCAGCCTGCGTTTTAATGGAAAGATGTCCATACTTCATCTCAGATTGAACCAGAAGTCATAGATTATTGTTGGCTTCCTCTTTTTATCACCTCATTGAATAAGACAATTTGTAAGGTTTTCCCATGTTTCTTAACATAAAATTAATTGTATATTAGAATAATGGCAGTGGGTCTATTTAAGTGAATGGCATTGTTTTCTCTGTTTTCTTCGTTTAGTAGTGACATCATTTTCGATTGAGATGATCATTTAGATCATTGTGTATTAAGGATAGGAATAATCGTGTTTTTCATTTGAAACAAAGAAGCCTTGTGATGTTTTGACAACGTGTATAACCAGGGATCAAATCCGATCCTGGACCCATTTAATTTTCTTGCCCGAGTTTACCTGTGGTCAACGTCCCATCTTAACTTACAATAGCTATTTAGAGATCCCTGCGATCTTGTCTGTCTGTCTGATATGTTTTACTTAGCCCACGTATGCCTCGGTCTAGTATCGTAACCTGGTAATTCACTCTTTCTATTTCCTTCGACCGCACTCGTTTGGTCCGCTCCTTCTTAATTGGATGGTCACCACTCAGCCTTTGGACCGCCAGATTTCCCGCATAGACTGCATCCCCTATGCCATGACCGAGTATTGTTGATTGATCGTTGCAGTAGCCATAAATTTTTAAGACTAGGTGAAACGGCAGGAATTATTAATTGGGAGTTCAACTAACAGCAAGGAATTGCAGTATTATGGTTTCTGTTTTAGTGAATAGAAATGCCTCTTTTCTCCATTTTAATTTAGTAATTACTAGCTTTTATTTCGGATCCTTACTATTATGTCATGTCAAAGGTGTTTCGACAAGTACTAGAGCCATTGAAGTGTAGATTCTTATTTATTCTGAATGGATGATAAGTATGAGTATTAACAAGTCTGTATTTTATGGTTAAGATTTTATGGTTAAGATTTTTGATTAACAGGTCTAAAGTAATGAGGAGTTATTTTTTTTTTACTCTTAATATTAATAATAACAATCATATTACTATTAATATTGGGGATGAGGAATTTAGTATAATGATGGTTAAGGGGTGAATAATCTATTTTCGATTATTGTTATATATATAACCACAAGATTATTAGAGCATGATTGCAAATAGAGTACTTATGACACTAGTAACAATTTAAGGCATTTGATTGAGCTAGAACTCTAACGACACGATAAATTAAAATTGTGCCACCGATTTGTTTTAAGACTAATTTTAGATTACATAATGTTGTCATTATTCACCTTATACATGCATTGTAGGGCTCGTAATGGAGTTTGGATTAAAATGCGTTAATTACCTTACTTGTTTTATTAATTGCCTTCATCTTGTAATTTGACTAAAGGAACACCTCCCATGCAATACTGTGATAGTAGCAAGAAATTTAATGAGTTAATAACGATTCACTACCACAATTTTCCTTAAAACAGCTATCTTGTTAATTGCGATCTTGATGGGTATGTTTGTCCTTGGCTTAGAAGGCTTAGTCTGCTTGTGTCAGGAGGGATGTAGACACCTCCATGTTCCTCAGAACAGTCACCAGCCCTGAGACCTTAAATGGTTTAAATCGATGGGAACTTGGGCTTGAGAATTTCTTATGTGTCTTGGAGTTCCTAACCATTGCAGGGTAGGATGGGCGGGTAGTCTGTCTTTTTATTGTCGGTTGATTGTTGTTCTTTACTGGAGGATGTTGATGTGCATCTTAGATCTTATGTCGAAATCACAGTTGCATGCGTCTTGATTTGTTGTCAAGTGTCGGCGTAGAGTATAATGTCTTGTTACCTTTGTACACATGCACACACAAAAAAAAAAATGCATTTGTTATAAGAGGTTGTCGTCATAATGAGGAGGTTGTTACAACAATTAATCTTTTTAAATAATTTAATCCTCCTTTAAATTCTAAATTTAATTTTTACCCCCCATTTTTCTTCATCCCCCCTTTATTAATTTCTTAAATAATTTTTATTCCCCATGTCCTACTTAGACCTAGGCTTTAAAATCACTAGGCTTAGCAAATTTTTAAGGGAGGGTTATAATTATAAACTTTACTCATACATAACTATTTTAAGGTTGATTAAGTCAAGGTAAGATATTGTTTTCTAGGAACCTAGGTTCATTGACTCACATGTGTTTAAACATCGCGATGTGCCCTTCAAGATGCATAATGTGCTCCAAGGGTGCCACACACTTTTATTCATGTTTCATTTATGTGACGTGCCCTTCAAGATGCACTATGTGCTCCAAGGGTGCCACTCGTCTTTTGACTGATTTTGGTAAAAGTCTAACCCTTGGAATCAAAACTCCATCAGGAGAACTTGTGGGAGACTAAGGGCCTATAAGGAATGAGGACCCTGCCTTATTGGGCACCCCTTAGAATCTTCATGAGCGACTGTCTCAGTCTTCCCTCACGGCATCGTGGATCTCTCGAAATAGGTAATCGTTAACCTACATTTCGAGCCACGACGGTAGTTTTAGTAGGCTATGGCAGGGCTACTGCCACACCTCTCCCTCAATATCTCTAGTGAGTGTGTGTGAACCCTTTACTCCAAATGTGAGTCTGATTATCAATCTATCGTCAGTATGCATCCATCAATGAAACATGTCAGTGATCCATAAACAACATCATAATATACCAGTCATATGTCACATATGCAATAACAGAAAAATCAAACCATAAACAGTCCACTCCCGGACTCGATCTGAATTCCAAGAAGCTCCACTGATGCCATCGACATCCTTAATCTATCCATAGTCCTACATAATCAAGAGAAACCAGTCAATAACACCTGTCGATACAAATACAATCAAATCACATATCATCATATCCACAACATCATCATAATCCATAAGAGAAACAATCTTGATCATATAATGAGACGGGTCACTTGCACGCAAGTGTCCTCAAAGAATAAGTCACATCATGTGCATGCAAGAGGAGGATGTTACATACACCCCCTCTTGTTTTAAACTTCATCCTGAATTTTCATAGTATACAAGTGTAGAAATAAAGTATATGACAATATCTAAAGGTCTATCTATAAAAAAAAAAATGGAAACTGTTGATGCATATCATATGCGTCGTCCCAGGTAGTTGACTGTGGACTATAATTTTCCCACTTGACCTTGACCTGATCAATAGTTTGACGTCGAAGTTGTCAAATGCGATGGTCCAGAAAGAAGATTGGTTCCACCATGAGTGCACCCTCACCCAAAATCCGCTAGGAACTCAATTCAATCACATGCATAGGATCACTAACCTAAGTCACACACAGATACAAGATAAACATTGCACAATGGCTCAAAGAATGAGGCACAACTAGCTGTTAGGCCCTTCATAATTATGGTCATGCGATGCACATCGGCAAAACCCTTATGTCGATCTTGTGTTTCTTCCTACCCTTTTTCTTATCGTTTGTACTTGTTCTTCCATTTCTTGGATCGCTTCTGGTCCTACCAGGACCCCGTCCTCGCTTCTATCCCATCTCAAGGCATTCGACACAGTCTCATGTAGAGAAACTCAATGATGCCATCTTAATGGTACTTTGAGGGTTGTTGTTGCATGCAAACTTGGCCAATGGAAAGAACTATTCCCATCGTTTTTGTTGGTCCCAACACACACATACGCAAAAAAACTTCCAATTTGGTTCGTTCCTTTGGTTAGCCCATTTATCTTAGGGACGTGTTATATTAATTTTAGTGGTGTTCCCCAGGCCTCTTGGGAAATTCATCCAAAATCATCTTGCAAACACTGATTCTCATATCGGATATGATTCTTTTGGTACGTCGGGAAGTCTCAATATCTTGTTGATATAAACTCTAGCTATACCTGGCACCTGATGCATCATACGCACAGGGACAAAATGTGAACTCTTCATCAGAGTGTCAACTATCACAAAAAATTGATTCATGCCTCCTTCTCGTTAGCGGAAATTTCCCCAAGTAATTCCATCGAAATGACCTCCCATTTCAATTCTAGAATAACGTGTGGTCATAGCAATCTTGTCGGATGTCTATGTTCATCCTTCGCCTATCAGATGTCTATGTTCATCCTTCATCTGCTGACCTTCTAGACATATCACCACATAGTTGACGTTGTCTGCCTTTATCCCTTCCAGGAGAATAAGGGATTAAGGTCTCTCCTCATCTTCATGGCTCCTAGATGAGCCATGTACATTGCTCTATGAGCTTCATATAAGATCAAAGCTTCTCAATCGTCGTTGGGAGGTAAGTAAATATGGTTATTATATCTCAATGATTCGCCGTTGTACATAGTATATCCCTCAATATTGGTACCAACATGGTGTCTTGTCCAATAGAATTCCTTAACCTCTTTATACCAGTCATTGTTGCGTTGTAGTTAGAATCATTTCACGTAGATTTGTTTGAAGAGGTATCACCAAAAATATGTGTGATCTACGACTCAATGCATCAACCACTATGTTCATGGTTCCTTTTATGTAGGTAATCTCGAAATCATACTCGTTAAGTAGTTCCGACCAATGCCTTTGTCGCACGTTCATGTCGCTTTGCATAAAAATGTGTTGTAAACTAGAGTGGTATGTTTTTAGTTCAAAATTTTGTCCAATCAGGTAGTGTCTCCAAACTCTCAAGGAATACACAATGGATAACAGCTCCAAATCATGCATTACATAGTTCTCCTCATGCCTTCTTAACTTTCTCGATATGTAAGCGATCACCCGATTGTCTTGCATTAAGAATATGCCTAAGCCTTCCTTGGATGCATCAGTTCATACCAAGAAGTCCTCGTCCATATCAGGTAATTTTAGTATTGGTGCTGTGTTGAGGGGTCCTATATCCATTTAACTCAACAGCGGGAGCCAAACCTGCCACCGAGGCCCAATTAGACTCTGCAACGTTTGAAAGTGGAATGGTTCTCTAAATCTGTCGATCCGGCCAAATAATCAATGGGATTTACGTAGTGATTGGCAAGATATCTTCTTATGAAAATCCCTCCTTCAGTTTAAACATTCTCTTTTGTATTTTATTTTATTAGGTGGGTCTACTAAAATATGCCTTCTGGTATAAACCAGCTGCGTAAAAGGGGATATCTTAACTACTGAGGAAGGTTGAGCTTGGGATAACCCTCGTTCTCAAGCATGAAGACAAAGATTTTCATACATGTGACAAGCCTAGTACTAATACATCAACTTGTTGGTATTTCAATTATTGACTAAGATACAATTATCGAAAGAAAAACATACATGCAATAAAATGATGGCAAGAAAAATAGTTTTCTTATCTCTAACCATTAATCACACATTAACACAACAATTTTCTTTCCACCATTAGAGACAAGAACTATAAAAATATTGAATCATCTAACTTATCAATAGATTCAGAAGCTCTTACTCATTATAGCATCCATTCATGAGATAAAGTAAGAAGTAATTCCTCCTTATGATCCAATCACACACGCCTTTGATGTAAAACAGTAATTTATCTTTGGTCCTAAACAAGACTTCTCAATTAAGGAAGTTATGAAATAGTTCTTTACAATTCCAAAAATGAGGGTCTTTTCAAAAACCATCAACCATTTCTAAAAGGTCAATCCTCTTATTTATAACAAATTATTAACTAAAATTAACTATCAAAATTGCAAGCTAAGCAAAACAAAACATCTCCATATGGTGCTTCCATCTCTCTGTCTTCTAAGAGTCATCAAATGGTGTCAGTTAAGTGGATGACTCTTCTCATACTATGACCACTTAACGAAGAGTTCCTCGCATGTGTTGGCATATGGGAATCTGTGTTGGTCCATCGAGGCCGAAAGGATCTCCTTTATTTCTACTGCATGTGTCGGATACTTGACTACTTTAACACTTAATTGTTGTAATACTATTGGAGACTTGATTGGGTGCTCCATGAACTATTGTACTTGACCTGGCACCATGTTCGCCACCTTTTCTATCTCTGCAGTCCATGATGAGCCTTGTTCTACATGTTGTTTGACTATGTCATGCAAGTCGACAAAGTCCTCAGGTGAGCCAAATTCTGGGAGACCGATGTCTCTCATCCCCCGATTGATCTTGATCCAGCTTCTTTCACAATCGGCCCATTTCTCTTGAATCTCTCGCTGATGTTCTTGGGCCATCTTCACCCATTATTCAACTGACTTCCTTATATGATCGATGTTGTTGTCCCTTAGCACCCGAATGTCATGCTCTTCGACATCTCAGCCCTTTTGAACCACGTTGATGTAATCAATTCTTTCCACCACTTGGTGGGCCTTCCCATACCATATTTCCATGTATTTTCACGTTGTTAGCACCACCATAAGGGTGTCTTCTTGGAAGTCGGCTATCTCTGTAGTGAAGAGGTGTCGCTCACTCGTGAATTTTCCATAGGCATCTTGGAACTCACTTCTTAAAATCACTGTGGTTTGCGTGGAGTCTTGGTAGTATTTTTCCAAGAGGCGCAAATGATCCAACTCTTTTAGCGTAGTGGCTAGCTCCTATTCATCTTTCATTGCTCTATCCAGGGAGACATTTGTGATCACCATCCCTGCGCCGATAAGCTCGAATGTTTTGGCATGTTTTGTGTTGATCAATTTCTCCTCTGTGGTGATGAGGATCAAAATGTCCAATGTAATCATCCTCTTCTTAGTGATTCTCTTCATGATGGATTTCCTCTTTCGGTTGTAGGAGATTACTTGTATATCGGTGACCTCATCAACCGGTTTAGGGATTTGTTTTTCTCCCCAATTTAGAGTATTTTTTAGGATCCCGACTGTGTGTATTTGTTCAATTTTGGGTTCATGAACCTCTTCTATGTGTTCTGATGGCTCGGTCTCAGGTTGTTTCTCATCGGATGGAAAGGTACCGTCCAAAACCAAGGAATTAGGGGAAGGTTCGATACTTACTTGGTAATCGACTGTTGAGATGTTGATTTCCTATTATGGAATTCCTTCTCCTTGTTCGCTCGATCCTAGCTCATCCCTCGAGTTGTTCGTTGGGGTTCCCAATATGTCGAGTGGCTCAGCATATGAACTCTCATCATCATCATAGATGGTAATTAAATTGAACAAGGGATTTGGTATAATTTTCCTTCCTAATGTCCTCACTATCTTGAGCCAAGCCAAAGCTTCCCCTGGTGATTTGACCTGTGGTGATGGGGCTTCATGGTTTTCTGACCTGGTGGTTTCTTCAATTTGTATCGGCTCTGGGCCACTTGGCTCTCCTCGGATTTCGATTGGGTCATCGGTCGGGATCCTCATCATTTCTATCAAGTCGGGGTCATTTTTCAATTGATTGATGATCCTTTGCGCCCCTTGTATTAAGAGTAATCCCTTGCTCTGTGCCTTTGTTGTCTCTGCTGCTCTGATATCTTCCCTGGCCCTGAGAGCCTCTTGAGTTGTTTTCTCTATCATTTCCACCTATTCGTCCATGCTCATGGCCTTGAACCTAGTCATGTTTGGGTTGGCCATCCTCTGCACCACCTCATCCCAATCCTGGGCACACTCTGTGAAAATTTCAGCCTCAAACTTATCATGAGCATACGACCAACAGGATGATACTTACGAAGCATGTTGGGGGACCAGACATTTAGGATCATGCTTGCGGAATTGGCCTATCTGGAATGTGAATTCCAGTTGGTTAAGTCCATATTTCTTGGATTAAGCAGTATCCTTCACCAGATAGAACCATATCTGAAAACCGTAAGGTATGAAAGCTCGTTTCTTGTCTTTGACCAATGTGGTGTTATAGACCTACAGGATGGTCTGATAACAAATTTCTCCCACAACGAGCTAGTCTAGGACATGAGCAGGTAGGATATGTGGTGCTCCAGTGGCCCCGAACACCCTTATGTAGGTTGAGTGTTCGTCCAAGTACTAATGGCCTACCGTGGTTATCATTTTCTTGGTTGCCGCCAATAGTCTTGGGCATTCCTTCTTAAAAATAATGAAATAAATGCAGGCGATGAATTCATCGCAGATTAGTGCTTAATATTTCTTGTACCTGTTCTCCCGTAGTATATTGAAGTAGACGTGGACCGGGAGCTCTGCAACATGCCAGCTTAAATTCATGACGGTGAAGACGTTCCTTGCACACATGACATCAAGAAGGTATGAGGCCATGTAGAAATTTGGTGCCTCACCTTCCTTCGGTGTATGAGCTTGTTGTACACAGATGCTTAATTGTTTTGAGATTATCTCTCCCCAGTTGAAGATGCTCTCGATGATTGCAATTGTGTACGCCAAAAGCATCCATGCTTCTGAAAACTTGGAGCAGTCCTTTTCTCCATATAACCAGTATATGAGAGCCATCAAATAGATGTATATCTCCCTCAGATTAATCGTTCCATACCAGTCATTTCTTCAGTTAGTGAACTTCTTGTCCTCCTTCCACCATGAGGCCATCAACTGGATAGTGTCATGGAACTCATAGAACTTTACCATGAAGTCTGTGTTGAGCCGCTCTTCTGGGTCCCTGAGCTTATAGTACTTCTGGACTTCTGTTGGGAGGAAAACGCAGACACATCCACCATTCTCATCATTGATCAAGAACTTATGCTCGTCCATATGGTCGATGAGCCATTTCAGAACCTCTATGCAGGGAAAAATGAGCGTTTTGTTGGTCACCATGTGTAAATACAACTGTCAGATGTTTGGGAACACCTGGTCATCGAGTGTCCTTACTTCTGGATCATTATGTGGGATATATTTTGTGTATTATTCTTGGCTAATCCTGTTAAAGAGATCCCCCCCACTGTGGGAGCATTACTTTGGACCCAGTGCTTGCTTTAGTATCACTGAAGGCCAGAGGCTGGGCAAAATCTTTCTTTGTCTAGGTTTTGATGACAGGCTTTGCCCTGGGATCATACTCCAATTGCCTTGTGGTCCTCGGAGAAAATCCTTCGCCTGTTTGAGCTTCCTTTAGCTTGGGATGCCTCGGTGAACATCTGGTGGTTGGATTTCTCGACAACATTTTTCCTGCAACTAGAGCAGAGTTTAGAGACTCTATAAGAAACTGGATGAATATATAAATTATGATTACCGAATCGACAAACTTGAACACATACCTTTGTAGCTTGTTAAACCTGGTTTTGATAATCCGAGGGTTAGTATAGTCTTGAGATGCTCTCTTTACTTCTTTAGATGCTCTGGACTTCAACTTGTGCGTAGGATGATTGGTTCAAAAAAAACCGTTCTAGAGATTTAAATAGGAAAGAACTTACCTTGTCACATTAGCCATTCAATTCATCTTATGAGTGTAATTTCATTAAATCTACCGCTAGATCTTCAAAGGTGTTTAAATTTAAATTCATCGTGGATTGACAACATGGGCGCAGGTGATAATGTGGTCTATTGATGATTTCAAAATGTTGTTGTCTAATCGGTGCATGTGATGGAAACAAATGTGGGATAGGGCATTAACTGGTTTATTAAATTTCCAAATCTGATCATATCTTATGCCGCAAACATCCCATCGTTCTGCTCTTTTAGTCGGTGGATCGGGATTCAAGATTATTCTTTGAAAATTTCTGTTGATATCCTCTTCCAAAATCTCCAACGTCGATCGATCTTGTTGTACAGATATGACGTGGCAAAGATGACTAGGAGGCGTGACTAAGACCCAGGGAACCAAAAAAAATATGACTTGGGATAAAAACTAGACTGTATGACCCCCTTACGTGGTAAAGACACGTGGAATTCGAGACCAGTGACTTAATTCACTCGTGTTAATCGGAGTCGGGATTTTTTTAATCCATTCGTTCTAAAACCAAATCCTAACTTGTCGACGTTGAAAAGTGTCCAAGATCAACCATCTATGATAAGCTTACCCAAGTGCTCTCGGATCGGCTCCCTTGAAAAATTCTCGATGTCGAAAAAGCATCAGGGATCGACGATTGGCGATAATTTTTTTGTCATCTAAATGATTGTTGTAACCTTTCTAGATTTCCTCAATCCCAATAAGGCACATCGGGCATTGGCTATTAGAAATTTCTTTACGTCCTTTGCTATCGTCTTTCTTTCTCGTATTTTTCCAATGCCAAAGGGGATCGGCTATCTCTCGAGCCTTTATGCAAACCAAATCCGCCTTCTACCGATGTTGATGAGGATCGGCGCTCGGCGACTATTGTTTTTATGTGGTTCCTTTACTTACTTGAATTCTTTTCGATGTTGAACCTGAGTGTGTTAGGTGTAGTGTTTAGCTGCCAATTATTAATTCGGGTGTTAAGGTCCTTTAGACATGAGGTTTTATAAGTTCAAAAAAAACTGACTAGGTGATAAGAGACATGAAAACAAACAAAGATAAACCACTTCCCAAAAATGAAATCAAGTCAGACAGTGAAGAAAACAAATGGTACCCAAAAGTGACAAAACTTGATTAGACTTTTAGGGTGTGTTGAGTGCTCAACATGTTGTCATCAACAAATCCTTGAGCCTTTAGAATTCTTCCACACATTTCTCGGTCCATACAAACTTATGTTATTCTTATGTAATTTTGTAATCGGATTTGTTATCTTCAAAAAACCCTCAACAAACCATCGATAATATCTCGCTAAACCCATTAAGCTATGCACTTCTGGGACATTCGTTGGTGTAGGCCATTCCCTAATAGCCTCTACCTTCGTTGGATCCACAACAATGCCTTTGTCGGAGATAACATACCCCAATTTATGAATCCTCAATTGATAAAAGAGAATTTCAACAGTTCCCTTGATTTGTTCCCTCGTAAACATTGTAGCACCAAGCGCAAAGTTCCTCAATTTCTTCCATTCTCCGAGAATATATCAATATGTTTTCAAGGAATACTTAAGGGTAGTAAAGAAGAGTCTCCATGACCCATCCTTCTTCTGTAAGAAAAATAAAAGGCGCACCCCATGGTGACACACTTGGACGTATAAGTCCTATGTCCAACAACTTCTTCAGTTTCATGTTCAACTCTTATATTCAAGAGTTGACATCAGATAAGGCACTCTCACTACTGGTTTTGTTCTAAGGTTCGAGCCGATTTTAAACTCCAACTCTCTTGCGGGCGAAAATATGGGTAATTTTCTTGAAACATGTCAGCAATACATGTGCCACAGGACGGTCCTCCAAATACTTTCATCATGCCCTTGTCATTTAGTGCCAAGATTGCATATAGCTTGCATTCCTGTGCATGTTCTTCTGTAGTTGTAGGGAAGAAATGAACCTCAGGGATACTCCCTGGTTCCTTCCTAAAATCGCTCGTCTATGTCCCTCATCATCGACCAAACTCAACCATTTCATCTTATAGTTGATTATCACCTCATGCGATTCCAACCAGTCCATACTAATCACGTCGTCAATATCTTACATTATTCGCCAAGTTAAGGTGACAGTTCATACCCCTTCCTCCAACCATCTGGTTAGCACCCAAAGCCATATCGACAAATCTAAACTCGTCATGTTGAATTCTTTTACCTGAATCCCGTCAGCGAGGTACTAGGAATAGAACTCTCTATAGCATCAGGATCTAACACTACTAAAGTTTGGTTGGTGGAGGTACCCGATGCCTCGAGCATAGTGGTCTGGTGCTCGACCTAGCGGTTATTCACTGTGATCAAGAATCTCTTAGGAATTGCCCATCTCCATAACGGTAGTGTGTCCTCTTGACCCAACCACTCTAGCCCTTTCAACCAGACAGTCTTTATTGTAAGGTGGCATCTCCACCTATCCAACACCCCTCTTAGGTCCAACACTCTTGGTCCCCGAAGTAGAAGTCGTTGCCCTACCAGCCTAAGATCCTGGTATGTTCTGCTGACAAGCCTAACTACAATTGTTGGCGGCGGTCCCCTGTAGGGGTATTCTATAGAGGAACTCGTCGTCGTGGTGCCATGATCAAGGGTTCTATAGAAGTATCTTGATACCAATATCTCTTTCCTAGTTGGCGTCTGATGTTGTTGCGCACCATATTTCGTCAGTCTATATGGTCTTACAGGAGTCCTACCCTGACTCGCGCTGTCAATTCTTTCTTATCTTTGAGCCCTACTGTACTATAACGTGCAACGTCCGAGGCATTTATATCCTCACCTTCGCACGAAAGTTGGAGTTAAGGTCGATCGCGAACTTGTTGATCTCCAACTTCTTTGTGTTCAGATGTGGGGAATATCGAAGTAGCTCCATAATCTGGTCTCACAATTCGACACCGTATGACCACCCTATTGTAAGGCATTGAAATCATCGAGTTGGCACTCAATGAGTTCCTCTAACAATTACTTCTCCCGAAATCGTTCCTCGAACCGTTCCCATAACACGGCTTTGATGACCATGTTTAGCTGAGGTAGGAGTGTCTTCCACCAAAGAAGAACACTCCCCTTTTAGTTGAAGAACGTTATGTAGACCTTCATGCTAGAGGTCATAAGTGTGAAGCGCGAAGCACGAAGCACATCTCTTTGTTGTCCAGCCGTGTCTTGGTGATTGAGCCATTCGTGGCACTCGTGAACTCAGGAACTTAATATTCTAGAGTTCTTTGTGAATGCTACCAATATTGGCTAGGGTGCGTTGTGGACCCTTAGGGGTAGATGCATCATGGCCTCATCTCAATACAGATGGTTAGTCAAGGCCTCTAACATTTCCCTGGAAGGACCTGGTCAGACCATCCAAATCCCTTACCACAATCAACTCTTGCCCAAGAACGTGTTCCTCCGCGTGGGGGTTAGACTCCTAGGGCGCAAGCACTTCTGGAGGCGTCACACCTCCTTCCCCCTCACCACGTTGTGAATCTCGGCGGCATCCTCTAGCCGTGACTACCGCAAGGATAGGTTAACATTTTAATTTGCGCTAAGTTATTAATCAAAGGTTTAATGTAGTGGAACGCATGACGATCCACACTCCCAGGGTTGAACCCACTTTGATACCATATGTAATGGTCCCACCGTTATGACAACAAGCGACGTACAACAGGTCAAAAAAAAATTAAACCTGCATTAGAAAATTAAAACATCCTAAAAAAGGAAACATCAATGACACATCAATCACAATCCTAAACATCAATAAACATGGCACACAAGGAATCATTCGCAGAACTCATCAAATATCATATCATTCTCAAATTGCACAAGCAGTCTGAAGTCTACAACAATTATTCGTTAATAATTTCATGGCGGAATAAATTTGTTAATTCATCATTCGTTAGTACATTAATGATGCAAGCATGGGTTGTTAATCCATCGTATTACCACATAAGTGAAGGTGCAAGGTGAAAATTAAACATCGCCTAGAGTTGAGGCGCAAGGGTATCATCAATTAATTCGTCGCGCAAGATCTAAGTTCTAACATTCATTCACCACTTCATAACTTCATCACGCACAAGTATTCCATTGCCTCTAATATCAATCTTTACATCATGGTTTCACTGTGTGCGAGGCATCTAGGGTCTAACATCATTTACTTGCGCTATAAATTACGCGCGCGAGAGAAATCTAACTTCTAATTCATCTCATAACCAACATGTATTGCGCAAGGAAATCTAAACCATAAGTTCAACATGCATCAGATTAAGCTCGGGCGCAAAAGCGTCATTCATTTAACTCGATGCACACAATCAATCTATTACTATAACACTCCTCGACACTGCAATTTCAATGTGTGTAAGCAACTAGCCATCATCAATAAAAAAAAAAAACATAAACATTGCACGAGAGTACAATAATTACCTAACCATCCATACCTTACATTATTCATGTGCAATTAATCAACTTTAATTTAAGTTCAGAGTGCAAGATCAAACCATTTACTTTACTATAAGGAACGTGATTATTCCAATTACTAAAAACCAACTTCCACACTAAACAAGGCGCGCGCATGATCTCATTAAATAATTAGTTATAAACAACATCAATACATAGCGCACAAGTAGTCTAAGCGTATGCATTTAGGCATACAAAATTTTAAGGGACCAATTGTAAGAAAACTACTACGACTCATCAAGCATCAACCTTATCCTAGGCGCAAGCATAACTAGCGACATAAAGCTTCAACAAAATCCAAATCTAATTAAATAGGGAAGCATCCACCTTCTTGAAGTTCATACGGAATTCGTAAGATGTGCTCTCTCATAGCCACAATATGGGAACCATCCATCTTGAGTGCACCCACCTTACCAACGAGTTTACTAAGTTACAAGGCTTTTCTTAGAACTCTACCAAGACTATTTTTAAACACTTAAGGTAGCGTTAGCACAAATGGACTGTATCCAATCCTTGGAAATCTTAGAATAAGCTCGGTAAGTTATCTTTAATTTGTGGAACCAAGGTTTTTGAAGGTCATTGGATTAAGGCAACATTGCAATCGGTTCTTTACACATTCTAACATATAATATGATAAAACATCAAGGTAAGAAGTACTTGAATATAACATTGTTTTTCATAATGGGGGCTTATGTCAAAATTGTTATCTCATGGGCCTTGGAAGTAGACGTAATTTAATCATGAGCGCTAAACCCTGTACTGGTTCAAGGTGTGAGTTGGAAGTAGATTAAATAAAGAGGTAAGCTGAATATTTTTCAGTTTTTAACTTTGAAGGGTCACTATCCCAGAATTCGGTAAGGTGAAAGTTAGCAATTCATGAATTACAGCATTTCAGTAAATTGACGGTGCAAATGATTCAGCTCTCTCTCAATCCTCCATAAAAATTCAACCACCAAAATTGTGAGTCCCAACATTTATCCGCTTTCTGGCATGGATTTAGACAACAGAAGTAAAACTATATGCACAAGGAATGGTAAATAGTATGCCTTTAATAAGTGTCAGTAATTAATTAAGTGCACTGGGCCGAATGGAAACGGACCTAAGCCGTGGCTGGCTGCTATTCTTCCACTTAAACACGGTTGCAAATATGAACGTTGGCGATAATCCCTTCTCTAGGGAAAGGTTTCCCCACGCCTTACCGTTCCGTCACACTCACGCTACTGTAAATATGCTCACTGCAATTACCTCGGTCAAGCGAATCCACGACCTCTCAACCGTCAAATTTGCATCCCTTAAACCCTAAACGCAGCAAGTAACGCAGAGCTTGCGCGTGGTATGTATGGAGAAGGCCCCGAGGAGCACCAAGCCCCGTTTTACCACAGGGAGATTTGCAAAGAGAGCGCCCTCAACTCGAGGGAATCCGTGAGAGAAAAGGGAAGATGGGGGGTCCGAAATCTGGATGCCCAACCCAGAGAGAAGATATGGCAAGTCGTTGAGGTTAAACAAAGGAGAAACGAAGAGGAAACCGAAGCATACTCGCTGGGAGGGATCACGAATTTCGCTGGGCGGTGACCACGAAATTCGTTGGGAAAAATGGAAGAAGGTGAAAGGTAAAGAAGGTGAACTCTTGCTAGTTTTCATTCCCACCATCTGGGCGTGGTTTACACACGGAATAGGTATTTGAAATGGGTGGTCCAACGGAAAAATTCCCACATATACACCTATACCGAGAGATAAAAACAGTTACTCCAGTGTATTTCCTGGGTTAATGCCCGGTAGTCATAGCCTAGCTTAGTCGACCCCGATTTCCTTGTTACGATTTCTTGAGACCGATTTCCTAGTTGCTACTGATTACCTTCTTGTTACCAATTCCCTTGGTGAGCCTGATTCTAATAGACTGAGTCTGATAGCACAAGTGCATACCCTACGGGATGCACAGGGTTACTACAGCTACTCACAGGACCTACTCACTGCGAAGGGCATAAGCCACAGGGAACACCCCTACAGCTACGACGTAGAGTTTGCACAAATTCAAATTCCATTATCGCATAAATAATACAGGAGCTAAAGTTTGTGTGCACATAGCGCCTTAATCTTAATGCTCACCTGCTTTCACGATTAATTGCATATACGTGCATACCGGACGACCACTGTGTCACGATGTAATCATTTCTCACCACCTGTGTAAACGGTGCATCGGTGGCCGTCTTGACCCTTCAAGGATCAAGCAGAGTTGGTTTACTCCAATTAGCTCAAGCAGTGGCCGCCTTAGCCTTTGAGACACCATCACCGCCGTTGATTAAATCTTTTAGAAAATCAAAGGGGCAATTGTTGAATTTATATTTTTGTATAAATACCAGAAACGAATTGTAATTTAGATAGATCTTGAACACATTTTTGAATTGAAGTCGTTATTGTGTATTCCCAATCATTCTCTCTTTGTTTATAATTTTGTTATTGAGTTAGTAAACTCTCTTCAGAATTTTTCTCTTTCTAGATATATGTCGGTTTTTGCAATAGAGCCATTACCTTCCAACTCCCCGACACCTGAAACCTTGAAGTAGCGGGCCCCACAAACTTCTCGTGTCTCTCGACTTGGGGATGATTGTGGCGTTATTTTGTTTTGCCTCTCCAACCGTCGAGACTCGAAATACTGGGTCCCACAACCTTATCGCGATTTCGCGATTCGACAATTCTCAGCGTGCTTTGTTTTGGCATCGAGCGTTTGTAAACGTCAAACGCCGATTGACTGCTGACCTCAAGTTTTTTCACATTTGGTATCAGAGCCTGTATTGTATCCTTCAGTTGCTCATTGCTCCTGTTTCTGCCCAATTTTACTACGCAAGAATTATTTGATTCCTTTCAAACTTTTATAAATGGCTGCGTCTGGTAGCAGTTCTTCTCAGATTCAGATTCATTTTCTGAGCGAGACGTCATATGACTCTTGGTATTTTCGAATGAGGACGATTTTATGTTCTCAGGATTTATGGACCTATGTTATTGATGGTTATGTTGAGCCAGCGGATGTAGCAGCAGAATTGGCTCTCTCTAATGTTGATCGTGTCTTGCTGAAAGAAAATAGGAAAAAGGATAACAAGGCTCTTGGATTAATCCAGCAAGGATTAAATGAATCCATTTTTACGAAGATTTCTAGTGCTCCATCTTCGAAGATGGCTTGGGACATTCTTGAAACCTGTTATCAAGGAGTGTCCAAGGTGAAGACAGTCAAGTTGCAAAACTTGAGAAGGGATTTCGAAAATCTGAAGATGAAAGATAATGAAAGTGTCGATACTTTCATGACCGAAGTCATGAGGATTGTGAACCAGCTCAGGCAGTATGGAGATGATGTTGAGAATAAGAGAGTTATTGAGAAAGTGCTGAGAAGTTTACCTAAGAAGTTTGAACCTGTAGTTGTACCCATAGAGGAATTTAAAGATTTAAGTCTAATGAAAATTGATGAGTTAATTAGTTCCCTTGTTGCTCATGAATCTAAGATATCTAGATATGAAAGAGGATCATTGGAGCATGCTTTCAAATCCCAACTGCATGTTACCAGAGGCAGAGGCAGAGGAAGGTTTTATAATCGTGGTAGAGGAGGTTGATTTTCTGGTCGAAGGGACAACATAGTTGAATCAAAGTCTGAGCAGAAATCCCAGCAAAATCCTCCTAATTTAAGAGGGAGCAGCAACAAACCCTAGCAGCAAGAAAATCAAAGTATGATAAAACTAAAGTACAATGTTATTATTGTAAGAGGTTTGGGCATTTTGCTAACAAAAGTTGGAAGAAACAGGTAGATGCTGAAAAGCAGTCTGCACATATTAAAAATGAGT
Organism: Picea sitchensis; assembly: GCA_010110895.2. Taxonomy (NCBI): domain Eukaryota; kingdom Viridiplantae; phylum Streptophyta; class Pinopsida; order Pinales; family Pinaceae; genus Picea; species Picea sitchensis. The sequence continues at coordinate 104,143 of SNQJ01S0015351.1, forward strand.
CTGAGGATCATCAAAATCCTGTGTTTTTTACCTATAATGTCACTCAGGAAAGTGAAAATGATATTTGGTTTTTGGATAGTGGTTGCAGTAACCACATGACTGGTAATAAGGATTTATTTTCATTTATTGACAATAGTATTCAGTCTGAAGTAAAACTAGAAAATGACTATAAGGTTACAGCTAATGGTAAAGGTGTAGTTCCAGTTTACACTAAGGATAATCAAAAAAGAAATATTGATGATGTTTATTTTGTGCCTGGTCTAAAATGTAATCTTATTAGTGTTGGACAACTGATGGAGAAAAAGTACGGAGTGTTCTTCAAGAACAAGGTATGTACAATCTATGATAAATTTTCCAACAAACAATTGATTGCAAGAGTAGAGATGACCAAGAATAGAATGTTTCCACTTGTTATGAGAAATGATTTGAGTGGTTCTTTGAATGCTTATAAAGCTAGAAGTTTAGATGAATCTTGGTTATGGCATTTGAGATATGGTCATTTACATTTTGGTGGCTTAGATCTGTTATAGAAGAAGCAGATGGTAAAAGGGTTGCCCTGTATTCAACAACCTGCAAACTCTTGTGAGAGTTGTATACTTGGGAAGCATCACAAAGAGAAGTTTGTTTCAGGTGTTTCCTACAAAGAAAAAGCTCCATTGGAAATTGTCCACACAGATTTATGTGGACCTATGCAAACACCTTCTTTAACTGGCTGTGTTTATTTTATGACTTTAATTGATGATTTCAGTAGGAAGACTTGGCTGTATTTGTCGAAGCAGATATCTGAAGCCTTTGATGTTTTTAATAAGTTTAAGTCTATGGTTGAGAATGAGAGTGGTCAAACCATTAAAATCTTAAGCTCTGACAGAGGAGGTGACTATAAACTTAATGAATTCATTGAATTTTGTGATCTTCATGGAATTAAAAGGCAATTCACTGTTCGATATACTCCACAGTAGAATGGAGTGGATGAAAGGAAGAATTGGACCATCATGGATATGGCTCAAAGCATGTTGAAAGAGAAGCATATTTCAAATGAATATTGGGGAGATGCGGTTCTTTGCTCTGTTTTTATCTTGAATAGAAGTCCGACCAAGACCATGAGGGATCGTGTACCTCAGGAAGCCTGGGATGGTAAGCCTTGCAATGTTTCTCATTTCAGAATTTTTGGATGTGTTGCATTTGCGCATGTACCTGCAAAAATGAGGAGGAAGTTGGATGACAGAAGCGAGAGATGTATCTTTGTTGGATACAGTGAAGAGTCTAGGGCATATAAACTCTACAATCCCATCAGCCAGAAATATGTAATCAGCAGAGATGTTCAATTTAAATAAGATGAAGTCTGGGATGGAAGTATTGACAAATCAATTTCAGAGGGAGTTGTGTTACCCCGTGAAGATGATGATGGAGGTGAGCAGGCTGAAGGAGGTGGACAGTTGGTTCCACATGCACATACGCCTGCAGCAAGAAGTCCTACAAGGGAAGCACCATATTTCAGCCCATCTCAATTTAGAATGCCAAGAACTCATGAGCGTGGTGAGCCATCTAGACATGGTGGACATCAAACAAATTCACAGGTAAGTAATGAATCGAATCCTACTTTAGCTTCATTAAAAAATAGATTTAAAGGTCAGAAGACTAGAATCTTAAAAGAATTATATGATCAGAATGAAGAAGTAGATCAGATTTCAAATTTTGCATTAATGGCATGTGATCCTGTAAGTTTTAATGAAGCTGCTAAAGAGGATGTTTGGATAAAAGCAATGGATGAGGTGATTGATTCGATTGAAATAAATAACACTTGGGATCTTGTCGATTTACCTAAAGGTAAGAAGAGCATTGGTGTTAAGTGGGTTTATAATACTAAGTTGAATGCAAAAGGTGAAAAGTACAAGGCAAGACTTGTAGCTCGGGGGTTTAGTCAGCAACCCAGTATTGATTACAATGAAACTTTTTCTCCTGTAGCAAGAATTGACACAGTGAGGATGGTCTTAGCTATTGCATCTCAGAATAAATGGATCATGCATCAGATGGATGTTAAGTCTGCATTCTTGAATGGATGTTTGGAAGAAGAGGTTTATGTAAGACAACCTCCAGGTTATGAGATTGATAAGCATAGAGATAAAGTTTAAAAGTTAAGGAAAGATTTATATGGATTGAAGCAAGCATCCATAGTTTGGTATAGCAGGATTGATGAGTACTTGATTAGTGTTGGATTCAGCAGAAGTCCAAGTGAACCAACTCTGTATACAAAGGTAAACCAGGAAGGTAAAATTTTGATTGTCTGTCTGTATTTCGATGACTTGATTTTTACTGGAGATCTATCTGTAGATGATTTTAAAAATTCCATGAAAACAGAGTTTGAGATGACTGATTTAGGATTGATGAAATATTTCCTTGGAATTGAAGTGGATCAATCTAATGATGGCATTTTCATTTGTCAAACTAAATATGCAAATGAAGTATTGAAAAGGTTTAGAATGCTCAATTGTAAATCAATTGCAACACCTATGGAAACTAGTGCCAAACTTAGCAAATATGATGAGGGATCGTATGTTGATCCAACTCTGTATAAGAAATTGGTTGGAAGCCTTATGTATTTAACAACAACAAGACCTAATGTTATGTTTTTTGTAAGTTTAATTTCCAGATTCATGGAGACTCCGAAGAGTACTCATTAGCAAGCAGGAAAGAGGATTCTGAGATACATTGCTAGAACAACTGACTTTGGTATCCGATACACATCAAGTTTAAACTTTGAGCTGATCGGATACACTGATAGCGATTTTGCAGGTTCCATTGATGACAAGAATAGCACATCTGGTTATGTGTTCAGTCTTGGATCTAGAGCAGTGGCATGGGCATCAAAGAAACAACCCATTGTGACTCTATCTTCTACTGAGGCAGAGTATGTTGCAACAGCTACAGCTGCATGTCAAGCTGTGTGGATGAGAAGGGTCTTGAATGAATTGTTGCATGACCAGAATGATGCAACCCAAATTGTCTGTGACAATAAACCTGCCATTGCACTGTCAAAGAATCACGTCTTTCACAAACAGAGTAAGCACATTGATTCAAGGTATCATTTCATTCGAGAGTTGATAACTGGTAAAGAAATTTTTGTTCAGTTCTGCAGATCTGAAGAACAATTTGCAGACATATTTATGAAGCCTTTGGGAAATCAATTGTTTAAAAATCATAGAAATAATATTGGGGTGTGTAAGTTGTAATGCATTGTTTACAACGATTTTGTTTTACATGTTTTAGTTTTTTTTTTTGTTTTTTTCTGAAACGATTCAGAGGGAGTATGTCATGATGTAATCATTTCTCACCGCTTGTGTAAATGGTGCATCGATGGTCATCTTGACCCTTCAAGACTCAAGGATCAAGCACAGTTGGTTTACTCCAATTAGCTCAAGCGGTGGCTGCCTTAGCCTTTGAAGGAAACCAGACACCATCACCGCCATTGATTAAATCTTTTAGAAAATCAAAGGGGCAACTTTTGAATTTATGTTTATGTATAAATTCCAGAAACGAATTGTAATTTAGATAGATCTTGAACACATTTTTGAATTGAAGTTGTTATTGTGTATTCACATTCATTCTCTCTGTGTTTATAATTTTGTTATTGAGTTAGTAAACTCTGTTCAAAAATTTTCTCTTTTTGGATATCTGCCAGTTTTTGCAATAGAGCCATTACCTTCCAACTCCCCGATACCTGAAACCCCGAAGTAGCGGGCCCCAAAAACTTCTTGCGTCTCACGACTTGGGGATGATTGTGGTGTTATTTTGTTCTGCCTCTCCAATCGTCGAGACTCGAAATACTAGGTCCTACAGCCGTATCACGATTTCGTGATTCAGAAATTATGAGTGTGATTTTTTTTGGTGTCGAGCGTTTGTAAACGCCGAAACCCAAACATCGATTGACCGCTGACCTCAGGTTTTTTCACACATTGGGACTTGACAACGGTCGAGATGAAAAGCATTTTTTTGTTGGGAGAGCAAGGACGACGTTGAGCTCGGGCTCTCCAGACAAACACAAAGGATCACCTAAAAATCTGAGGGAAGGTTCAGATGTATCCACATTTATTAAAGTGTTGAGTAAGAGGAAAGTTTCGTTGAGAAAAGGATGGGTGAAAAAAAAAAACTGAGGTAAAAGATCAAGTCATTGGGAAAATTCGTTTTTCTTGAGCATAGACAACTTGCTAAAATGCAGAGATCATGAAGGGGAAAACGTTGAGGAGAGGCACCCAAACAAGCATAGATGTTTGCAGGATTAACCCAGGGATCAAACAGGAATAACGTAGAGATGAAGTAGTTGTCAAGAATTTTGCTAAAGGGGAAAGGAATAGACCTCATGTAAATCATGAAGACTCTCTTCACTCAGAAAGGTTCAAATGAGTGAGGAGCTTACAAATCCAAGTTAAGGTAAAATGCCAGGGAATCGAAACGCCTAGACAAAACAAAACTTCTGAGCATAAAAAATAAATCCCTTAGTAGAGGTAAAACTAAATCGTTGAGCAGGGATAAAACAAAACCATTACAACTGCTACAATAATTAATTCCATGAGCAGAAATTAAAAAAATACAAGTGAAAAAACTAAATCATTGATCAGGTATAAAGGAACCATTACAATTGATACAAAAATTAAATCCATAAACATAAATTAAACAAAACAATGAAAATTTAACGTGAGTACTGTAACTGGCGAAATTTCTTGTTGGTGTTCTCCGTCGCTAGTGTTTCTCCTATCTCCCACTTCTTAATCATTGATACGTCGTCGGTACTTCCCAGCCAATGCTAGGGGTACTCTTCTTCCCCCTGAGCCCCTCGAGCCGCAAAGAGGCCACACACACAAACCGGAGAATAATATAGCCCCCAGATCGTCTCACGAGGTCAAGCTACCACTCTCTTTTCAAGCTGGGTATCCCAACTCCCTCAAGAACAAATAGTCAAGCAAAATCTGGGAGCATAACCTTACGCATACCAGTCCTCCTCCATACCTCTCCTCTTCCATTTCTTTTATAGGGTTCTCTTAGTGACTCATTTCCAAAATGCACATTAAATTATTTTTATTAAATCTTTATTAGGAATATTCTCCCATGTACACTTGTCACCTGATCCCTTAGTTTCATTTAATTAATTAAATTAATTTTTCAATTTCCCTCACCCAGCTAAAAGCATTCCTGAAAATGCTCCTCAATGTCCCTTTATTCCCTCACATTCCCTTAATGACTGACTTCTTTCTTAAAGCTTAGTTGAGTTCATTTTAGGAAGGTTCTTTATACTAGATTCCTTCTATGTTCCACATTCCTTTTGCAATTAATTTCCCCTTTTTGTCTAAGTTCCAATTTAGCAAGTTTTTCTCATAAACAACAATAAATCTTTTTAAATAATTTAATCCTCCTTTAAATTCTAAATTTAATTTTTACCCCACATTTTTTTCATCCCCCCTTTATTAACTGCTTAATTAATTTTTAGTCCTCATGTCCTACTTAGACCTAGGCTTTAAATTCACTTGGCTTAGCAAATGTTTAGGGGAGGGAGGGTTATAATTATAAACTTTACTCATACATAATTATTTTAAGGCCGACTAAGTCAAGGTAAGATATTGTTTTCTAGGCACCTAGGTTCATTGACTCACTTGTTTTTAAACATCACGAGGTTCCCTTAAAGACGCACTATGTGCTCCAAGGGTACCACTCGTCTTTATTCATGTTTCATTTATGCGACGTGCCCTCCATGCTTTTATCCTCAAAATTAATCTTTCCAAGGATTTTTGTTGTGTAAATTAGATTTATCTTTGCCTTATTCTAATCCATTTAGGTTTGCATCATCATTTTATTTTATAGATCGAAGAATGTTACACTCTTGTAAATTTTATTGTTCTCAAAAATGGACCTTCTTGTTCATCTCTAAAACCATCTCATGGAATTAGAAAATGTTTCCCACTCTCTCCCTTTCTCTTGTTTCTAGTAGTGGATAGCTTTAGTAGACCCCCCCAAAAAAGGGCCTTTCCATTGCTCACATCTTGTTTACAAATGATATTCTTGTATTTGGTGTAGGTTGTATGAAGGAAGCCAAAATAATTGATGGTATTCTAAATATTTTATGTTCTACAATGGAATGGTCATCAACTTTGAAAAGTCTATCATAAGCTTCCATCACATCCCTTGAGACAAGAAAGTAGCCATTCACAAATGTATTCCCTTTGTTGTTTACCCCTTTGAGCAACATTTAAAATATCAAATCTTAAAAGTAAAGCATCATGAATAAAATTCCCAAAATCACAAGGAAATTATTATGGTATAGAAAGAAGGAATATTATTTGATCCCACTTGTCAAATGGTCTAAAATATGTCAACCAAAGCCCTTCAACGGCTAGGGTTTGAAAGATATGGGGATTTTTTCTCAAGAACTAGTAGCTAAATTGGTATGGCATTTGATAACATGATTAGGTATTTGGTAGGAGACATTAATCAAAAATACATCTTTCCTTGCTCAAAACTAGATTGGATAAGAAGCACAAAAAAATCAGCCTCGTGAGGCTTCTTTTTCTGGATATCAATGGTGAAACCATATCCTTTAGTAGGTCATTTTATTACATAGAAAATTGGAAATGGGAAGTCCAATCGACTTGAAGGAGATTCTTGGGTTGGACTCAAATTGGACCACAATATTTTTTAGGATTTCAAATCATATATATAGGAAAAAGGGATCTTCCTCTTGGCTGATTTAGTCTTTGGTCTTCCAGACTCTATTTTATAGCCCTCTTGGATTTGGGAGCTTAAGGCCCCTTCAAATAAAGACACTAATACATGGATTTCATTAGAAAACAAATTTCTCACATGGGATAGATTATGGAAGAGAAAATTTGAAGGTCTCAACATATGCCATCTCTATTGGGAGGAAATGGAAACGTCAAATCACTTATCTAAATATTGTAACTTCTCATTGGAATCTTGGTTTTTGGTGAAAGGTAAAATATCAATTTTAAATAATCGGGAAAGTGCACACTTAGAGGAAGTGTTGGACAATTAGTATGAAGAATATATACACATAAAATACACGTCGACCCTCCCTATCTTCTACATTTGGTTGATATGGATTCACCGCAATGATTAAATATTTAAAGAGGAAAAAAGTTCCCCTTTGGAAATAGTCTACAATCTCAATGATATTATAAATCATATTCCCAATTCCTCTTCATAGGCAAAGAAAAGAATCATTTCTCCTCTTAATCTAGACAACTCAAAATTTATAGGATTTTTTGATGGAGCTCCTACAGGTTGTCCTGGTTAAGGATGTGTTGAAGGTTTGAGCCATATTTACAAGAATCAAAAGATCTATTTTCAACTTGGTATGGGGATATGTACCAATTAGTTCCAACAATGAGGAAAAGATCCAAACTGTGATCTCTCACATGTCAGTAAAATGGGAAAAGAACATTAGATCACTCCAAATGTATACTCACTCCTTTTTTTTCGAACAAATGTATTATGGAACAATAGAAGTTTCATTCCTTGGAAAATTCTAATGATTCATGTAGAGACTTAGACTGAAATTATTCTTTAGTCCAAATGTGAGCTACAGTTTCGAATTAGCATTCATTAGAAAACATAGGTTAACTTTGTTGATTGTTAGGGTTATCATATATTTTGAAGAAAAATGTTCCTCGAGTCAGAGTGACGCCTTGTTTTCAAATTCACAATGCATATTAGTGATTCAAGTTTTGCATAGGACTCAGAATTTGACTATCATACTTGGCCCAAAGTGGAGGGATGTTGTTCTAATTTTGATTTGGATTTTGAATGAAATTTTACAGAACCATGCTAATGCGACCTATTATTTAAAAAATGGGTTAATTGCGGGACTATCTAGCTTCTCTATTGATCATAACCTTGAAGAGAAGAAAATCATAATTGTAACTTCTAGACATGGAGGCATTTCAAGAGATATTTTTTACCAATTTGGATGACATTTTCTAGGGTAACCGTGTCTCTCGTTTTCTTGGTCCAAGTTCCCACTGATATCGAGGGTTGGCTCATTATCGCGGGGTCTCCTATCGTTGCACGCTAAGTTGTTTCTGAGGGTCTTTCGGTATTCCTATTGTCGTATGCTAAGCTGTTGTCGAGGGTTTTTCTGAGGTCTTTATATAAGTTATTGTCGAGGGTCTTTCTGGGTTCTCTGTCACGGGGTCGGGGTCTGATACAGCTACTGTCGAGGGTTTGTCCAGGGTATTTTTCTAAGATTTTGTCGAGGGTATGTCTAGGGTATATGTTGTGGGGTCGGGGTATGATGCACTAGCTCGCGAGGTCGAGGTCTCACTAGTTTTTATATTTTTGTACCTATATGAAATATATGTATATAAGATATATGCCATATATGTTATATAACATATATGACATATATGTTATATAAAATATATGGCATATATGTTATATAACATATATGACGAGTTGTGTTGCAGGATATTCCATTTTGTGGGATTTGACATTTCATGTGATCAGTGATGTGATAAAATAGAGTTGCATATCGGTTCCACTCAAAGATTGGCCTTGGGCCATTTGGAGGGTTGGTCAGTTATTGTCTCATTATCATGTCACTCATTAAAACATGAGAGGTAAGTGTAGCGAAGCTCATGTTGGGAGGCACTTCAAAAGAGAACTCTTCTCCACTCCTCGTGGAGTTTGGGTGATCGGTGTGGATCCCTTACAGGGATTTGCATATGTATGCCTCAGGAAAATTCATGGTAACACACGAGTTGTGTTACAGGCTCTTTGGCTTTGTGGGATTCAACATTTTCTGTGATGGGTGATGTGATAAAAAGGAGTTGCATACCTGGTCCACTCAAATATTGTCCTTGGGCCATTTGGAGGGTTGGTTGGTTATGGGCTCATTATCATGTCGCTCGTTAACACATGAGCGGTAAGTGCATTGAATCTCATATTGGAAGGAAATTTGAAAGAGAACTCTTCACCACTTGTCATGGATTTTTGGTGATCATTATGGCTCCCTTGCAGGGCTTTGCATCTGTATGTCTTGGGAAATTTATTGGTAACACACAAGATGTGTTGTAGGCTCTTCGGTTTTGTAATGATGATTAACCATATGCCTTAGAGAATATTCTAATTTATTATGTTTTATATATGGGTCATTGTCCTTACGCTATTGTAGTATGGGTATATTTACATCCCGTGATTGTAATATATTTCTACTTACTAGTATTATAGCTTGGTATTTCTCCTTTTATATTTAATGCTTGAGGCTTGGCCGTTGGGGGCCTGGGGAAATGCCTGACATTGCCCCGGCCCAACCAGCCTGTGTCCAAGCCTTGGGCGTGCCCAAATCTTTTCCATGGGTTTGGTCGGGCTAGGGCATCGCCCCAGTCCCTGAACGCCAAGGCTTGGTCCCAGCATAGGCCTAATAACTCTATGGGTCAAAAAAAAAATTTGTTTTTTTAAATTAGTTCTTATATTCAATGTTTTGTTTTAGTTTATTATAATGTAAAAGGCCTAATTTTATTTTTGTATCCTATAATAAAAATGATAGGAAAGAGATTATCTATGAATACATATGAATCATGACCTACAATAATGGCATCCAAAATTACAACTGGAACCTCCATGAATACTAGGAAAAAAATGATAGCATACACCTGAGATATCAAGGGAAATGAAGAATGTTAGAGAGTGGAAATCTGTGGAAGTTGGAAACAAACTGGAACTTGGCCACAGGGGGGGATGGGGCGATGCCCGACATCACCCCATCCCCCACATCCAAGTTCTAGGGCTTGTCCATGGGGGATGGGGCGATGTTGGGCATTTCCCTAGCCCTCAGACGCTAAGGCTTGGTCCCGGCATAGGCCTAATAACTCCATGGGTCAAAATGTTTTAATTTTTTTTTAAATTAGTTCTTATATTCAATGTTTTTTTTTAGTTTATTATAATGTAAAAGGCCTAATTTTATTTTTTTATCCTATAGGAAAAATGGCAAGAAATATATTATCTATGAACATATTTGGATCACGACCTGCAATAATGGCATCAAAAATTGCAACTGGAACCTCCATGAATTCTAGGCAACAAAATGATAGCATAACACCTGAGATATCAAGTGAAATGAAGAATGTTAGAGAGTGGAAATTTGTGGAAGGTGAAAACAAATTGGAATATTCTTGGTTTGTTAAAGACAAGCGAGGAAACAATGGAGATCATATATATTTGTATTGTGCTGAATTAGAACATGTGCAAGGAAATTATCAGGCACTTGGCTTGTTACAAGATATATGTTTGGTGCCAGCCACAGATGTTATTTATGCACTTGTCAAACAATGAAGAACTTATATCAAGATTAGATATTGTTTCAAATTGAGAAAATATAACAAGAATGAATATTTTTCAGAATTATGTGCATTCATCATTGATGACATTGAGAAAGACAATGTAAGTATTTTATTTTTATTTTTGTCTCGTTTATTATTATTTTATTTTTTTAAAGTAAGTATTGTATAAAATTCCTTCAAGAAACCAGAGTTACAAAAGTCATCAGAGTTCCAGACTATAGTAACTGAACTTCCCTAAGGGGAAACCAGTTTAGCCAGCCGGTATAGTAAAGTCAAAATATTTTCTACTAGTCTTAGAAGAGATAAAATTTAAACATCATAAACTTAAACCTATAAAAAGCAAATTAATCTTGGTCCTAGCCTCCATGAGGAAAAAATAAGTCGAACAAGTGACATGAGGACACCTTTGTCGGTCATGCAGTTGGCCTGAAACCCGGCCCCGTGAACTGATAGGTGGCAAAGGTTTTCGGGTCCACAATTTCCTCTTTGACGATTGTCCCCCCCCCATTCCATGTGCTTGTGCATGGCATCACCCGCATCGCTCCCCTCCCTTTCGGCTTCGACCAACGTGCCACCCTCTTCCATGGCCTCACGCATGGTCATACCTGCATCGACGTCACCTCCAGGCACTTCTTCTTTGACCGGTGCACCTCCCTCGTCCATGGCCAAATGCATGGCCAAGCCCAAAGCATCTTCGTCACCATCCCCTATAGCATCTGCTTCGCCATCCTCTGAGTTGCCTATGTTTTCTTCCACTGTGGTTTCGCCTGCTCTCGGAGTAGAGTGGAAGACCCCCTGTAGAGTGGAGAGAATTTGCAGGAGCGTAGAGGCCTTTCCATCCATGACTTCCAGTCAAAATTGAAGGTCGTCTAGGCCATGTCACAAGTCAAAGACCAAACCTTGCAGGATAGTGAGGATGTCCTGTAATTGTGAGTCTAGTATTGATTTTGAGAAGGAGTGTAGCCCTGGCTGTGGTCCCTGGAGAATTGGTAATGCTCCTAGGTGAGGTCGTCTGAAGCAGTTATCTTGTTGGCTGGGTGCACTCGATGGTGAATTTGGTAGGACTGCAGGAGGCGGCACTGAGGATGAGGCCAAATCGAAGGAGGGCCCTGGGTGGAAACCCAATGAGTTTTCAGATAGAGCCAGCTATTCCAGCCGAGAAGCGGAGGGGGAGGAGAGGATCGGGAGGTCACTAGGATCTTGTCTTGACTATGACGGGGAGGAGTGTGAGGATGAGGAAGCAGGTGAGTTAGGGGATGGTGCAGTCAGTGGACTAAGAACCATCTGTGGTTGGCTTGGCTGCCAGGTTGAGCCACGCCTGGATTTTCCTCTTTGCCTTGGCATTCCGACGACATTGAGGGAGAAAAAGGCGCAGGGAGGAAGCACGGGTAATGGAGATGGAACTGGAAGTAATGCAGGTTGCAGGGGAGATCAGCGAAGGGAGGGAACCTCTGCGAATGAAAATGGTAGGAGGCATGGCATCGAGGCAGCAGAAGGAGACGAAGGAACATGTGCAGAGTAAATACAACTTCATGGTGTTGTGTCATTGAAAGGACAGCGAGATGTGGCCAGGCGCACCAAGAGTAATGGTGTTTGGGCCGTCGTGAGCGAGGTTTAAATGCATGGGGGTGGTGAGATGGTGTGACATGCTCCAGTCACATGGCCATCTTCATGATGGCCGCTTCGTGCCTCCTCCAGATTCCATCTGTCCCGCACTAGCACCCCATCCGGAGAGTC
>SNQJ01S0015351.1:116235-145416 GCA_010110895.2 Picea sitchensis
TTGCCTTGTAAAAGTATATTGTAATTTCATTGTAAATCTGGACCGTTCATTATAAGGTCGTAGATCTAACGATAGAGATTATGTTAGGGTTTTTTTCCCTAGAAGGAAACCCTCTTTTATGAGGGAAATGTATTGCGGCTATGGATGATGGTGAATATTGTATTCTGAGAGAGGAGGCTGTGAGAGAAAGAAGAGGAAGTTACAGCGGGTTTTTTTGTAGGTTGTATCCCTTCATTTGCTGGATAATAATAAAGGAATGACCTGGCAATTTCTTTGGTGGGCGTAGCCCACATTGGGTGAACCACGTAAATCTGTGTCTCTCTTGTATTGTGTGTCTTCTGTGTTTTGTTTCTGCATTTTTTTTTATTTTATTGCTCTGCGGTCCTGTTTTTCTAACATTTCACATATGTTAGTGGGGATTTACTCTACAGAGAATAATATCATTTATGTCATCAACGGTTTTCATATTGAAAAGACACAAGAAGGAAGGAAAAAGAAACAAAATGTAACGGAGGTTGAAGATGCAAGAGTAAACAGAGAAGAACGTGAAAGAAGAAAGCAAAATCCTCATTCTAGAAATCCTAAAAGGGTTAAATTTGAAAATGAGGAAACTCCAAACAAAGATTTTGTTGAGATTAGTCCCAATGAGGTTATCACTCCTTCTCACAAAAAGAATAAACAAGATAAACACAAAAGAGCAATGGCTAATAATGATTCCATTCCTATTGATTATGAATAAATTGTTGATTTAGATGAAACACATTTAAATCATAAGAGGAAGAAATCAATTTTTTTTTATTATGTTCAAGAATCCATCGTTAGCTCGAAGTATTATAGTGAAATTCCTAAGGTAATAGATAAATAATAACACCAGGTGTTCATCTAAAGGATGGTATTATTAAAACAACACAAAATTCCATTCTAAATAGATTGAGGATGACAAGCTTAGTTGATGATGGCCACACATTTCAGTTGAATGTGAAACAACTTTATAANCACCAGGTGCTGATTTAGAGCATGGTATTATAAAAACAACACAAAATGCCATTCGAAATAGAATGAGGACAACAAACTTGGTTGATGATGGCCACACATTTCAGTTGAATGTGAAACAACTTTATAAACCCACAGAAGGGAAAAAAAAATATCAAATTAGAAAACCGCATCACTTGCATATTCACAATTTGAAAGCATTGATTAGGTACAATCCATATGCACATGTGGTTGACTACCTAGTTCTTGTTGACCCAATGGAAGTTCCTACGAGGGAATAATTTGATATATCAAAATATTTTGAATACAAATATTATGTGATTGGAGGAAATAAATTTGCATAGGCTAGAAGAGAATTGATGCAATAATATCCCAATAATCCTCTTTTTGAGACAGTCAAATGCATAATTTATGTCAATTTAATAGATTCATGAGAAAATTTATTGGAATGGGATCATAACACAGACAATGAGTATAGAATCTCCATGACTTTCATTCAAAGGGTAATATTTATTCATAATGAGTTTTCTGAAATATGTCGTGGGGAGAGATCAAATTTTGATGCCAAGTTTTGGAAGTAATGTTGTATGGAAATAGGATTCCCACTTGATGATGAAAATACAAAAGAAAAAAATCGTAAAGGAAGTGATGTATTTAGAGTTGTGGATAGTTATTTTCAATTGGGATTTAGAACTCGACATGTATGGGATTTGATAGATGAGATATTCAACCTATGGGAAAATATTAGTATAAAAAATCAGAGAGTAAAGAAGGCTAAACCATTTATATGTGGCACAAGTAAGATAGGTCCTTAAATAAAAATTCTTCCAGATGATATGACTATAACACCTTGGATATCAATACAAGGAGTGAAGGATGAGAAACTTATCATAGCTATATTATCACGTGTAAGGTCGGTAGAATTTTCAATGGAAGAAATGTGTGATGAATTTAAAAAGCAAGTTTTTTAAATTATTTTTATTTATGTTAGGACAAGAAAATTATTTTTTTCAATTTAACATATCGATGTTCGAAGTATTTTATTATATATATCATTATAACATTATTATTTTGTATTATTTAATCACAAGGTGTATATGAGAATACAAGGGGAAATGGTCAAGATGTTGAATGAAGAAAGTTGGGATGATGTTTAACTCAACTATCCAGATTCAAGCTCTACAACAATATTGAAACAATTTTTTTTTGCATTCAAAAATGTATGTTGATTTATTACATTCATATTATTCATTTGTAAGTTAATTTATTTATATTTTAATAGTTATAGTTATATAACTATATTTTTGTTTGTTTCATTAAAGATGTCAAAGAAGAATGCAAATGGAATACCTGAAACTTTCAAAAGTTTTATTCAAAAAGCCAAGTTTGAAAGAGAAAGAAGGAAACGTGTTCAAAATGTTCAACTTCATGATACCCTTGATCACTACATTTGGAACGGGCTCGACACTGTTCAATATAAATTAATATTAGGTGATTTTGAACAACTTGCAAATATTGTTCCTAAAAAAGAATACTCCCTAGTTATTGTGGATATCCCTCATGGTTATAATATCCGAAACATTGGATATGATACTCAGCCTTATACTTACCAAGCTTTAAAGAATGTGGTTATGGGATTTACAGAAGTTACAACATCACCATTTTGTAGATTTCTGGTATTTCATTCAGACACGCAACAAGGATTAATACAATCAAGCTTCAAGGGGAAAGAAAAGACAAGAATGCAGTTTATTTGGTAAGATATTGAAAGTGTATGTTTAGCAATTAAGATTATAAAATAATTTTATTAATTCACAAGTTAATTGAATTTACACTTATTTATGTTACACGCATAAGCCTAATATTCAAAGCTCCAATAGAGAAGCATTTAAACATGATTTTGAGAGTATACATTTTGCAACCTGGACAAAAGATGATTCTTATAATTCTATTATTTTCAATGCAAAGGATGGAGAGACTCCTAGTAGTGTATTGGTATACAATGTTGTGGTTAGAAAGCTAACATATGAGGAAAAAGATTTAAAAGGAGAGATAATTAACATTTATCAAAAACCACAAGAATTGATTAATTATCTTATAGATACATTTTCAAATGAAGGAGATTGGGTTTTGGATTTGTTCTTGTTGATGAATGCAGCTATGTGAGACATTCTCCAGCTTACAAACCTGTGAGGTGTGGATCATTGCAGCTATGTGATTCTTTCTCTCAGTTTACAAACCTGAGAGAAATCCCCTAAGAAGGGTATGTGGTTCCTGCCTGAGACAGAGCTAAGAATGTAGATTTAACCTCCTCCATTCAGAGAGTTGAGAAGAAATCCAGATGATTATCCAATGGGAAAGGCGATTTGTAGAGTTAAGACATGTCTGTGGCTGAGCACAAGGTGAATGTGTGAAATCCCAAAGTGATTGGTGCATCGTCATGTGAACAGAAATGAAGATGATGTATTAACCTCCTTTGAGCAAGCAGAGTTGACAAGAAGACTCCATATGGTTCTCTTGTATGAGGCAGTGGGAAAGAATATCTTTATAGTGAACGTGCATGTGGACGAGCATAGGTGAATGTGTGAAGATATGGTTCTTCTATGTAATGCAGTAAACCAGAGTTATGGCATCCCTATGTATGTGCCCCTAGTGGATGAGAATTAGTGGGTGTATCAGATCATTTTCTATATATTTTTCAAGAGTTGGACCTACCTGTAACCCTAATTGTTATGTAAAGGGTACAAGTCGGCCCCACCTTAATGTGGTTAATAATAAATGTAAAATATAATTAATTTGGTTAATATTAATTATAATAATAAATTATAAAGTGACTTAGAGAGGTCGTCCATGTTGATCCAATAGACACTTCAGTTGATAGGACAAGTCTAATATAAGTAAGGGAAGATTCCCCATTATGGAATCATATCTTTCTTGTGACTTTGGAAATTGTTGCAAGTACACTTCTTTGGCAAAGGTGTGCATCTCTCTTGCGTGCTAGAGTTCTATGGTTTGAGAACCCTCTTGTGTGTTAGGTCCTTCTTGGTGGTAAAGGTATTTCTCTTGAAGAATATAGAAAAGGATTTGGTTGGGTGTTCTTCCCTTGTTGAGAAGGGTTTCCCAGGATACATCTTGTGTTCTTGTGCATGGTGCTTCTTCTTGTGATCTTGGTTGTTGCAACATTTATGGTTAAATGATAAAATGGAATGAACTCCATGCTTAACCTAATGCTTATGAAAAATCAACATGCTATCAGAGCATAGGTCTTGAAAGAACCCATTGCACAAGCATCTACCAAGTCTCATCTTTTTCCAGTCATCCCTCCTCTTTTGCAGAATCGTACGACCCTCCTAGGGTTTCCAGAAAATTTGTACGGCCCTCTTTTTTTGGGTGTTTCATCCCCTTAAAACTTGGATGCTAGGTATAATTTTGGAATAGAAGAGTACAACCTCTTCCAGCGCATCTCCATAAGCTCTCAAAACTAAATTCCAAGAAATTTTGATTTTTGGCCCTAGGATTTCTAGGGTGCCGAAATTTCCTGTAGATTATTAATTCTAGATTTATGAAGAAACGTTTTCCTAAATCAGAAAGAATGTTTGTGATACTATCAAATTTATTATTGGCATTCATAAGTCTAATATAATCCAAGGTTGTTAATTTAACCTAATCGTTAGGTTTTCTAAATCTAGTTGGCGAGAATTTGAAGAAACCAATCAACTAAAGAACAAAACTTTAGTAGAAGATAAGATTGATGGAGAAAGAAACTTCAGCCCCTGGAAATAAAAGCTTCTATTCACTCTTGAAGAAGAGGATCTCTTGGATGTGACAACTAAATTCCTACCAGCCACAGCTATATATATAGAGAAGAAGATAAGAAAGGAAGAAGATGTCAAAGCAAGAAAAATAATCATCTACTCAGTAAGAGATCACCTCTTGCCTCGTATTTCAAATCTAAAGATAGCCTATGATATGTATGAAGTTTTAAAAGGAATGTTTGAAAGTGAAAACACTCTCAGATCTCTTATTTTAAAGAGCCAACTTCAAAGTACCAAGATGACAAAGGGTGACTCAGTTGCAGTCTTATTTATGAAGTTATCAAAGATTAAAGAATAGTTAGAGACCATTGGGGAAATCATGTCTGATAGAGAAATTGTCTTAACCACCCTCCAGAATATTCCAAAATCATGGGAGCCTTTCATTCAAAGTATCAGTGGAAGAGAAGATCTACCAACCTTTGATCGACTATGGACAGATTGCACTCAAGAAGAACTTAGACTTAGAAATAGAGGAGTGAAAGATTCTTCAGAATAAAATCATGCTCTTGCACTTCATACAAAGAAGGGTGGAAGATTCAAAATAAATTTCAAGAAAACATTTAAAGGTGAAAAGCCTTCATCCAATTCAGGTTATCAAAGAAGAGATTCTTCAGAAATTTAGTGCTTCAGATGTGACAAGTATGAAAAATTGCAAAAATTGTCCAACCAGGAAGAAGGGAAGACAATATGCTTCCATTGCTGACATTGATCCAAATCCACCTCAAATGAGTGAAGAGAAGAGAGAGGAGAAGTACTTCCTCTAAAAGGACATGGCTACAAACTAGGTAAATCATTCGATTTATAATTTTATAGTTGATTTCATTTGTAAAATAAATAAAGGATATTATTCTTAGTACAAAAGATCTCAAAGACTTGAACCATTATCCCTAGTACGGGAGTCCAAACCATATTTAATTTGTTTATTAT
The DNA here is from genome assembly GCA_010110895.2 of Picea sitchensis. Lineage (NCBI taxonomy): Eukaryota > Viridiplantae > Streptophyta > Pinopsida > Pinales > Pinaceae > Picea > Picea sitchensis. The sequence continues at coordinate 121,971 of SNQJ01S0015351.1, forward strand.
ACAAGAACAAGTAGAAATGTTGTCACTGTAAAGGAGAAATTCTTTTAAAATATCCATAAAATCTCAAATGGAGATTAACAATAAGACTATTACCTTCTCCCCCTTCAACATTTCAGAGGGAGATAGACTTTATCCCAGTTGATCCAGTTGTTCCAGCCGATATATTCAGAGATATTGCAGTAAGGCCTAAAATGCCTACCTAGACCCACTCTGCAAGAGGCAGAGAAACATACAAGCCTCTCAAGGCACATTCCGAGAAAGAAAAATATATTTTAGAACTATCCTTCAGTCATGAGCCACTTCATTGATGTTGAGACTCCTTGTCTTAGAGAAACAATGAGAGAACCAGTATGGAAAGATACCATAACAAAATAATACTAGTATATCTTAAAAGAATGATGCATAAGATATTATTCAGGGATCAGAAAGGGAAGTCTGTGGTAACTTCTAAGTGGATCTATATGATCAAGCATGCAGCTGATGAAAGTGTCAAGAAAAACAAAACGAGATATATAGCCAGAGGTTTCTCACAAACAAAGGGATTTGTCTATAATAAGACACTTGATCCAGTGAACCTGATACACTTCCATTTGTACTATCATCCATGAGTTGGAAACTATATCAGATAGATAGATTCTTGTTGAGTTTGGATTTCAACAAGAGTGTTGTTGATCCAAACCTACATCATTACAGTGAGGTGACGAGAGCCTGATTTTGATGAATTATTCATAAATCCTTGTTGTTGGATAGAATTAATACTTGACTTCTAAATTCAAGATGAAAAATCTAAGTATGATGCTCAACTTCTTGGGACAAGAAATATGAAAGAAAACCAATGAGATTTTCCTAAGTCACGGAAAATATATAGTGGGAACATTAAAGAAGTTTAGAATGAAAAAATGAAAATCCACCGTGATGGATTGAAAGAAGAATATTGACGACGATTCAGATGAGCCTGATCCACAATTGTTGGTTAACATCAGACTTGATTCATTCCATACAGTGAATGGGCTCAGCCATTTCATGAGTCAACCGATACAGACTCATTAGACGACAACAAAACATGTATATATGAGGCACAGTTGGATGTGGCCTGAGATATTCCTCCAGTATGAACTTGATTTTGTAGGACATGACAATTCAAATTGGGCAGAAAGTATAGTGGACCGAAAGATCACATCAGGTTGATGTTCTACCATGAAGGTTTCCATGGTTTCCTAATGCAGCAAGAGACAAAACTCTGTGGCCTTGAGTACCACTGAGGCAGAGTATATAGAAGTAAGTGTGTGAATCAATGTGGCTTCACAAGCTTTTGACAAATTTACTTGACCATGAGATGGATCCTATGATGATAACCAAGAGTCGTGTAGAACCCAATGTTTCCTATTGGATTGAAACACGATGAGATGAAGTATCATTATATCAAAGATATGATGCAGAAGAAAATCGTACACATACAATACCTTCCTACACTTGAAAAGATTAAAAACATATGCACCAGACTGACTTGGTGAAAAATTCCATCCTAATTAAGAGCGAGTATTGATGACTCTAGCCAAAAAAAAAAATTAGAAAACATCCATATGAGACTTGGCATGATGAAGAATGCCTCCCTGACTGAGAGGGAGTGTTGATGAATGTAGATATGTGAGACATTCTCCAACTTACAAACCTGTGAGGTGTGGATCATTGCAACTATGTGAGTCTTTCTTGCATCTTACAAACCTGAGAGAAATCCCCTAAGAAGGGTACGTGGTTCCTTCCTGAGATAGATCTAGGAAAGTAGAGATGACCTCCTCCATTCAGAAAGTTGAGAAGAACTCCAGATGATTATCCAGTGGGAAAGGTGATCTGTTGAGTTAAGACATGCATGTGGCCGAGCACAAGGTGAACGTGTGAAATCCCAAAGTTTTGGGTGCATCATCATGTGAACATAAATGAAGATGATGTATTAGACTCCTTTGAGCAAGCAGAGTTGACGAGAAGACTCCAAATGGTTCTCATGTATGATGCAGTGGGAAAGAATATATGTAGAGTGGACGAGTACAGGTGAACATGTGAAGATCTGGTTCTTATGTGTAATGCAATGAACCAGATTTATGACATCCCTATGGATGTGCCCCTAGTGGATGAGCACTAGTGGGTGTATCAGATCCTTTTCTATATATTGTTCAAGAGTCAGACCTACCTGTAACCCTACTTGTTATGTAAAGGGTACAGGTCGACCCCACCTTAATGTGGTTAATAATAAATGTAAAATATAATTAATTTGGTTAATATTAATTATAATAATAATAATAATCATAAATTACAAAGTGACTTAGATAGGTTGGCCCTGTTGAGCCAATAGACACTTCAGTTGATAGGACAAGTCTAATATAAGTAAGGGAAGATTACCCATTGTGGAATCATATAATCTTGTGAGTTTGGAAATTTCAGCAAGTACACTTCTTTGGAAAAAGTTGTGCACCTCTCTTTGGTGCTAGAATTCTAGAGTTTGAGCACCCTCTTGTGTGCTAGGTCCTTCTTGGTGGTAAAGGTCTTTCTCTTGAAGAATATAACAAAGGATTTGGTTGGATTTTCTTCCCTTACTGGGAAGGGTTTCCCGGGATACATATTGTGTTCTTGTGCATGGTGCTTCTTCTTGTGATCTTGGTTGCTTCATAATTTATGGTTAAATGATAAAATGGAATGAACTTCATTCTTAACCTAATGCTTATGAAAAATCAACAGTTCTTGGGTTCAGGTAAGAATTATGGTCTAATATTTATGAAATCATACGTCATTATTATATTATTCTTAATGTGTATCTTTTTATAGTATCTAACTTCATTATTTATTTTGTATTTGGTGATTAGCTAAAACATTAGTATGTTTCTTACAGAAAGGAAGGAATTGCATAACCATTGAAAGTGACCCAACGCAGTGCATTTTTATTCAACAAAGAATTAATGCTATTGCAACTCTTTCAGATGAAATGAAAGAATTTGGCTTGAGGAAAGGAGATTTTAGTGAATCAAAGGTCGCAAAAATGTCAAAGGAACCTCAAGTACCATTAGGAGGAATGATTGGAAAGGATCACTTTGAAGAACTTGTGGATATCAAAGAGCCAATGGAAGAACAAAATGACACAATGGAAGTACAAAATGATGTCGAAGAAGATGATAATGTGTCTGTTGAGAATGATGAATTTGGGATATATGATATTTTTTATTAGTTTTAAGATGCCCTCGAAGACGATGCTCAATTTTGCAAATTTTTTATGAGCTATAACTGTAATGTTTTGACTTTTAGATTTTAAAATAAGAATGAAGATGCATCTATTGTTGTTTTGTGATGAATCTTTTTATTGTTTTATTTTTCATTTTATTTGTATTTGAATCACTATACATTGGAAAATTTTATTAAATGTTGTCATTTTTTTACTTCAAATGTATAAAAATATGAAAGAAAATGATACTTTTTTTATAAAATTTTGACTTTTTTTGTTCAATTATGTCCATAAAAATGTTTTATTTGACATGTTATTTTAAAGGAATAGGTAGCAAAATGTATAGGTTTTTAATTATATATGGCTATAAAATGTATATTGTTTTGCTAAATATTCCAAAATAGTGTTATTTAACTACAATTGTTTTCTATGTATTGAAGTAAAGGTAAACATCGTGTCAAAAATGATGTTTTTCACTATATTTTAAAAGTATGGAACAATAAATTAATTAAGGAGACACAATTATATGAAAAATCATAACTTCAAAAAAGTAAATGGTAAAAAATATTTTTAAGATTGAAAGAAGCATGGGAAAATGAATAAAAATGTCGTTAAATAAATAAATTTAAAAAAAATATAGAAAAACTTGAAAATAGATTAAAATAGATGAAAAATAAGCATTTAAAAAAATAATGTGGAAACATTGTGGATCGAAAAATTTAAAATATCGAAAAACCACCTAAAAACAGAGGGGGGTTGCTACCGGTAACACCATTTTTAAAAACGAGGTAAACAAGTAGACCCCCCAAAAAAACGAGAACTTTGTAGAGTTCTCGTTAAGTTGGTAACTATGTTATACCTGGAACAATCATTGTCAACATTATGTGTTCTCTCTTTATTGACATCCAAGGAGGAATGTTATTGTTGATAACAAAAATATGCCACACTGAATAAATAGACCTAAGCTCTCTGAATGGATTAACATTGTCAGTTGTCAATGAAATCCTAACATTATGAGATTCATCTTTAAACTCTTCCCATTTTTCCTCAATTTCCCTAAATGCATAACCATATGTAGGCATTTGAAAAACACCATCTCAACTTATGTTATATGCATGTTAATTCATAAACTGTGATATGATTTCACACCTGAAAAATCGCTGCAAACATGGAAATATGGGAATATGACGAAGAACCTTTTGAGGCACCCTTTTTTTTACTTGATCGGTTCGATATCCACTCACATGACATTGCGGACATTCTATTTTCGATGCATGTTGTCCATAATATATAATATGATCATTAGGACATGCATCTATAGTTTGATACTCCATTCCAATGTCTTTCATAATGGCATGTAAATTTCGATATGTGAGAGGTAAAATATTTGACAATGGTAACAAAAAGTCACCTAACAATATACAACACAAAAAATAACTAGTTAATGTAAAGAATATTAAGGGTAAATATTTCATTTTGATTTTACACATTAATTAACACTAGAAAAAAAGAGAAAAAATCAATACTTATGTATATGTGATGAAACATATTACATACCTTAGGATCTAGGTCATACAAGTGTTCGACAAATTATTAATAACATTTAAGTTCACTAGTAGTAATGCATTGGAGAGAATATTTTCTCTTGAGCCTTTATAAAGCCGCTTATTTGCCTTTTCTATCATAGGTTCATCATAAATACCATCATTGTCCCCATCCTCATCCAACTGAGCAAACAAGTCTTGGATCATTTGATTTGTCCCATCATCCTGAACTATGTTATTATTTTCATCTTCCTCCATGGGATCATTAACTTGACCTTCATTATTCGCTTCATGTTCCTCAGCTTGTACAACATCATTTCTACTACTACTTGGTGCATTCTGCAGAAAGTTAGTGGTAAATTCTAACTTTATAATTACAAACAATCATGCAAAATTAGTGTGTATAAAAAATATTAAAACAATATAAAATTTAATAAATACAATCAATATAAAGACAGATAATGAATATATAGCTAATTACCATGGGATTGTATTCATTTGATCCCCTGTATTGAGATGAATATAGTGTTGCGTCGCAATACAAACACATTTTCTTAGACATCGCAACTGAGACGAACGTTTGTTTCCATCTCAAGTCCGACGAATTCGAGCGATATTGAAAAAAAATTGAAAAAATGAAATATTTATTTTGTGTTTTTCGACAGTACGACTAATTTTGTCCATACTGTCGGAAATAGTTCGTCGAAAATTTTGAATATGTAGTAGTTATGGGATTGGTATTGCAATTTCAAGCCTAAAGAGATAAAATCATTCCCACATTTGATCAAAAAGTTTCAAAGGTGTTGGATCTATCGTTATGAAGAGGTTAAAGATGTTTGTAATAGGGAAAAAGATTGATGATTTGATTATGGAATATAATAATAATACCCCAATTGATCTTCTTATGGAAATAGAGGAAGGAAAGAATGTATTTTTTATTGTGTGATTATATTGAAGAAAAATATGGTGAGCCTTCCCCACTAAAGCTTGAAGATGACTTACATGAAGACGTTAATATGTCTCCTCCCTCCCATGAGCCTTTGTTGTATAATATTGCATGGTTAGAAAAGGATGAGGAATGGATTCCACATGATGAAAATGTCAAAGAAGTGTATGACGTGACAAGAAAATACAACCTTGTTGAATATTTTGTTGCACTTCCTCAAGAATAAAACATTGATAAATAATATTTTCATGCCTTCATTGAAAATCAAGAGACACCTCAAGATTCATTTGAAGTTCAAATATATGAAGAGAACTTTAGTAAATACCATGGTGGTAATATTTTTTGGAAACTTAATATGTTAGGGTTATGGTATCTTATGATATTATTCACTTTAGAAAGAATATGAAAATTCAAGTGAGCAGTAACTATCATCGAGAGTCCAAGAGACCTCTTGGAAGATGAATCCAAAGGTCAACATCGTGTATTTTTACTTGTATCATATGGATGAAATGATATTCCATGTTTATCTCTATTCATTTTCATTCTAACAGTGGTATCAGAGCACATATAGTTCTTATGCCTAAAGTAACCTATGGTAGTTGTCCATAGTTGAGTCTTCCTTATGCAGAAATGCCTCTATCTCATTTATTACCTAGGTCATTTTCATTCACCTACGGTTTTGTTTATTCCCTCGGGTTGGATGTCTCTCTAATTATTCTCTACTCCCATCTATGTTACTTTGTAAGCATGTTCCCATATACATTAGCCTACATGTCATTCTCTTCGTACATGTTCATTCACAAGTGTTAGGGTTTCATCAGTCATTGTTTTCTCCCATTCTCTCTCTCTCTCTCTCTCTCTCTCTCTCTCTCTCTCTCTCTCTCTCTCTACACAAATAACATCATCAATGAGCCTCACGTATTCTATTTTCTCACTCTTCTGCTCATAAATCAAGTAGAAACTTTTTGTTATTATTCAACTCTAGAGAATCATTGTGGGGCTCTAATTAGAAGGGGGAAAGAACAAATATGAGCTTCTATCGACTCTGGAGAAGGTCTAATGTCTTACCCAAATATGTGTTCCAGTGATCGTTTGATTTTCAAGGTGGCGTAAAGAAAACTATCATCTTAAATAATTTAAGATTGTCATTGCAAACATCAAAATTCAATAGCAGGCAAAATCGTAGTCTCAGTTTGTAGCCAAAATAGACAAAAAAAAATTAACATAGTTTCTCAAGATATCATCAAGGAAGAAACCGAGAAGATTTTAATAATTCCTAGACAAAGAACCAGAACCAATTATGTTCAAAGGTTGGTCTAAACCGATATCCCAATCGACCCCAAATCCTATATTGTCCAGAACTAGAAATTTTAGTGCATTTCCCCCTCTTTCTTCGAGTCCTGGAGCTGGGTGAAAAGGGAGCATGAATTCACATCCTTTGATTGAAATTATATTAACACTTAGTTGATGTCACAAAAATTCTTTGAGGCTTGATGATGTGGAAAAAAATTGTATCTTCTTCATTTCACTGGAAATAAAAGTTGGATTTGAGCTCAAATCTATGGAGACATGTGATCGTAGGCCTCTCAATCCACTATCGGATTGGATTTTATTTCCTCCAGTAGCTTGGATATATTTCCCATGGAATCTATCTTTGGATATTCAAGCCCTAGCCTAATCACATCAACTTTCATATGCACCCAATCTACATGAGATATATAGTCGAGCCATTATTGGATACCTTGGAAGAGTCGAGATTTTGGAGTCCCTTACTATGCTATTTTGAATGAAATTGTTCACTATGATATTCAATTGATTTTGGTCCTTCCCGTTATTCATTTTTCCATATGTATGAATATCGATGGCCTTTCCTTTCCATATGCACATCTTCTTTCATTAGCTTCTGGGAGATTTATTTTAATCATAGCTGGATTGGTGGGTTGTGTTTTCATGGGGGCGACATTTATTAGATTAAAGTGATACAACTTCTAGGAATATTTATGCTGATAAATATGAGAAAAATATCACACAACATTAAATTTGTCAGTTTGTCCATGGAAAATGGATTTTGAAATAATGGCAACTTTTATAATATATTGAGTTATTATGTAGTGTATATGCATTGTCATTGGTGCACAACCACCTTGGTGATTTCCTGTCAACTGGTTACCTTGATAGTGAATAATTAGCACTTTCAAATAATAAGCTATGTGAACTTTATTCATAGATTTGGTTTGAATTGGTGAAGTTTACGAATCTCATCGGGCTTAAATATTAAATCCATTTTTTAGTCTTCAAGATTTATCTTTTGTAGGGGAAAATATTCATTTTATTCCAGTGCTCAGCTTTTGGAGGTTGGTGGTTCTTTGGAGAATGAGAAACAAAACAATCAATCTTGAAGATTAATTCAACTCCAGAATCAAGAAAAATGGTAACTTGAAAATAGTATTTTTGTAAGTTTACTTTTTTTTTTAATCAAGTTGAATTACATCGTAAACAAGTGAATTTTCAATAGAAGTTGACACCTTTCATTTGCTATGTTTTAATTGTAGATTTTGATTGTCAAAGGGTGGATTTGCAAGAAACCCATTTAGGTTTAAGCCAGTCTTTAAATGGATCGAATTGATGAATTATTAGAGTTATCGATCACTCTAATACTCTCTATTGTCGACAATATGGTCACAATTGAAAAAGAAAGTCTTCAATCCATTCTAACTTGTTTGCAATTTTGACAAACCAAACTAGAACTACTTCAAATTCATACTCAACTTCTACATGATGAAATTTAACGAAGGAATATTCAACATTTTGACCTATTCCTTGTTCAGAACAACCCTCTCTTCGATGATGATTATGATTATGATGGTTCAGATCAACATCCATTGTAGGAGAAACTCAGTGAACCAACTTTAGATACAAATGTAGATGAAGATGAAGGTGTGTATGAACAAATTCATCTTTCTCTTTCTAATCCAATCATCAAACCTTGGGAAGAAATAAGAGACAATAATCACAAAATAGGTATCAGATATTAAAATGAATTTAATTTTAATATTTCAAATTATACCAAAGTAATATAGTTCCAAAGTGTTGGATTCCTTCAAGAAATTTCATATTCACTTACTCTAGTTCAAGAGAAGATTCTTAAATGCAAACATTCTCATCGAATTGGCCACATGGAGGATCAATGTTTTGATATTAATCCTTGTGATCATTGTGGAAAGAATAATTATCCTTTAGATATATGTTCCAAACATAAGAAACCTGAAAGAGTAAAGAACCACTATGGGTGGATAACTTCTTGGAAATGGTAATCAAAAAACAAGAAAGTATATCATTCACACCGAAGAATTCATTCTCGAGTATTGACACACCTTGCAATGGAAATATTTTCATCTTCTCACTTTGTACTTGATAGGGGGGATAATATCAATGATTGACAGTTAGACTTTAAGTTTTGAAGTCATATCAAATGAGATAGAACAAGCGAGCCAAATTCAAAGCCATATTCCATCAGCATGATTTGGTTTGTGATTTTCCTTAAACCATAATTTAGTAGAAGACTTACAGCTCCTTTTAGAGAACAATTTGTGGTCATATTAAACCTCCATTTAGTATATGACTTACATCTTCTCCTAGACAAAAGTTTGTGGCATCTTAAAAATCCATTTAGTAGAAGACTTACAATTTCTACTAGACAACATTTTATGGCCATCTTAAACTTCCATTTAGTACAAGACATCAACTTCTACTAGCCATTTGGTTTGCATTTTTCCTTAAACCACCACCATTATTTAGTAGAATACATCAACTTCTACTAGCCATTTGGTTTTTGTTTTTCCTTAAACCACCACCACTATTTAGTAGAAGACATCAACTTCTACTAGCCTTTTGGTTTGTGGTCACCACAAAACCACCATATTCAGAGAGCATGTTCATCCATTGGCAGTTGTCCACTTATGGATTTCAGATCTCTTATTGGACTCACATACACCCCTTTCGATTAAGGGGGGAATGTTGGAAACCTGATCCATTAGGGTTATGGTATTTTATGATATTGTTCACTTGAGAAAGAATATGAAAAGTCTAGTGAATAGTAACCATCATTGGGAGTCTAAGATATCTCTTGGAAGATGAATCCAAAGGTCGAGATCATGTATTTATATGTGTATCATATTAATAAAATGTATTCCACACTAATCTCCATTTTAGTGTATTCTAACCAAAGCATATAAGAAATTCCTCTGCATGAAAGCAAGGGTCTGATATGTTACACTCATTTCCAAGATTTTCAGTTTGATGATAAGTCCTTTAGCAACATGGAAAAAGAAAATCTAATGCATAAATATTTATTTGATGAATACCATGAAAACAAAGAGATCGAAAACATTGATTCTCTTCTCCATATTGAAATACATAAATGGAATATTTTTTTATTTTTTTTTATGGGGATCCCATTTATGACACAGATGGTGATGGTTTTAAAGATAAGATTGCATATTTTTGGTCTTGTGGACAACCAAACACAATCAAGGAATGTGAAACTTACTTCATGATGCACGAACAACCATGTCACCTAACTAATAAGGATGATTTGCAAGTGCACTAGGGAGGTTTTCATGGAAAAATGAAAAGAAAAAATTCTCAACCTTGAAGGTCCCCAACTCATGTCTTTCTTATGCATGAAAATTCATCTAGTAATGACATTTTTTAGGCTACAATATTTGGTAGACGACAACATGTTCAATATTGGGATTATTGAAATAATTTTCATCCTTGCACACAAGGGCATCCATCCATAAGGCATGGGTTTACATATTTTTTCAAATACAATTAGTTCTCTCTTGCTTCATTTACATATATGATTAAGATTAGAAACAAGGAGGGGTGGAAATATTCTTATGGGTTTATATTGGATCTTCCCTTAAATCCCCTCTTACTTGATGGTTTGACAAGTAACAATTATGGATTTCCTTATGCTTGTATCAAGGAAAATTATTACATTAGTCTCATCCACCTTTGGATCAAAGAAGCTTGTAGAAATATAGGTCAACATTGGCATGCATCGATTCTACTCTTGTATGATCATGGTCCTACTTCAGATTTTGGCCAAGCAATTTTTGGAGATCCCAGAATTTTCCCAATTGATTCTTAATGTTTCATTATTTTGGTTTGTGACAAATCAAAAAGGTAAATTGCATGGTACCAATAAAATCATCAAATGGTTGCATTGGATTTTTTATTTTACCTCACATGTTTATTTCATTATGCTAGAGTATGTTAGAATGAATAAGATCTCTAGCATGAGCATTGTATTTGCTTGTGTGTTTCATTTGCTTTATTCATTTCCAAATTTTATCTTTTTTTAAGAATAAAGTAATATGATGCTCACATGTTACATATAGTTTCTCTTGTATTTGTTTCTACTAACGTGTCCCTGATTCCATTTCATTTAGGGATGATTTATTTTGATCTTAGGGAAAGGAAAGGGAACTTGTTTTTTCACACCCGCGCTGCATTTGGCATCCATCTAGTAAGAATGTTTCATTTTAATAGGTTATTTGCATATTCTAGAGTTCGCATGCACTCTCGAGATGAGCACATGTCCTCGAGTTGGAGCTAGCTATTACACCTCAGATTCACTTCAATTCACCCTATATTTATTTTCCAAATGTGATCCATCATATGAGAATAGTATGTGTATCATTGAATCATAATGACCCAAAAATGTGCTTATCGTTTTACTCATGTATTGTCTTGGGCAATGCTTAGATGATCTATGTAACAGTGTGCCACCTAGCTGGTATCTCCAGACCCCTTGTGGTTGGTCATGGCCCACCTTATTAGTCCCCATTTCAAGATAATCCTTGCTCTTATGGATTAGGCTGACTTCCCCTTTGTGGAATTAAGTTGTCACCATGTCAGTAATTTAGGACCTGGGTTGGTATGCAAGGGTCTCGGGATGGATCTACTAGGACACATGATTTAGGGGAACTTCTAGTTTCTCTCACTCATTTATATGTAATGTAAAAGTGTTTCTCTTGTTGTAAGGATTGCCCTCCCTATTTAAAGCACACTTATATTAATCATAACCATGGACACCCATCTTATGTATTTGTCACACTTTGGCCATGGAATCTTGGAAATGATTTCACGGATCGTCATACAATTTCACGTTTCTTGAGGTAGTATCACAGATCTTGAGGTAGTTCATGTATCCCAAGGCATTGGTCACACCCTCTAAGAAACTTTTGGGGATATTTCCACATGCATGGGTCTCCTATTGACATGCCATGTTGAAGATCCTAGATTTCTCTCTCATTTGGTCAATTTTTTAGCTATTTATTACTTGATATGAGGGTCAACCTCACATTTGTGGACATCATACTAGATGTTGGAGAGTTTCTTGACTTATTTTGACTTGGAGGGTCACGTTCCACCATTTATGGAGGTCCCTTGCTTGATATAGGGACATGGTCATTCCTTGGAGGAATCATTCGAGGACTTGTTATGCATAATTAGAGTCGTCCACTTCTTGTGGGTGTTTTCATTTCATCCATAAGGTCATTTCACCTTCGGAGGCTAGATGTTGGCTTATTTATTCCTTGGAAGACTTCTACACCATGATTTGAGGCTTATTCAATGCATTTTGAAGGGAACATTGATCTTATTCACAAATTAGACTCCTCTTTTATGGGACAACCCCCTCTCTTAGAAAGTTTGATGTACATGTGGTATGTTTTACTTGTATCTTGAGTTAGTCTCCTTCATTATGTGTATTAAAAGTCACTTTTGTAGATCTCCTAGGCTAAATTTGGGGAGATTAGAAAATAATAAAGAATGAGAAGGTTGTAGAAGCCTTATCTATAAATAAATTCTCTCCTCTCATTCGAAATTGTTGTTGTTGTATATCATCTGAGAATACAATTTGTTGAATATCTACCTACTGGAGGTTTTGGTGTTAATTTTGGGAGCTCCATATTTCTTGGTTTATTCTTACCGCATCAAAGATTTATTGTGATACTTCAAGAATTCTACTAGATTTCAAGATCAATCCATTGAACGGCTACTATACTACTTGGAGAGAATACGTTCCAGGGTTTGTTCTCTCCTTCTTCTCTTGTTAGATTGCATAAGTGCTCAATATTTTCTTTGTTTTTCCTCTTGGTTCCTTAGTAAGGGTTTCAAGCATTTTATTCAAGTTATAGTTGATCTTGTTAGTGAAGGTTGTTTCCTTATAGAATCCCTCCTTGAAGGGCCTTGGCCTCCATATCTTTTCTTGATTAGATAAAATATTGTTTTTCCTTATGTATTCTAATCTCTTATCCCTAATCCTTAATATAAGAATGGTCATTTATTAGAGGGGCATACGTTTTTACCCCATAATCCATGTTGATGTTTCAGCATCAGGCAGACATTCTCCCATATTGGTCATATTGATTTGACCAGGGGAGAATGATAGATTCACTCACATGACCATGTTGATTTGGCTAGTGGTAAATGGCTCAAGATGTTGATGTTTCTCCAGTTAGCAACATCGAGCAGACATTCTCACAGATTGGTAATGTTGATTTGACCAAGGGAGAATGATACATTCACTCACAGGGCCATGCTAATTTAGCTAGTGGTGAATGGCTCGGGTGTAGTCTTTCTCCTAATAGTCATGATGATTTGATGAGGAGTGATAAAGACTCGAGCTACTCTCACATTTCCTACTCTAGGATGGAGTGATATATACTAATTAGACGTTCATGTGAGGAAATAATCATCAACATAAATATAATGTATTTATAATATAATGTATATATAAATAATTAATAATTAATTAATGATTGAAAATACAATAATGGAAAAGACATGTCCATTAAATGAAAAGGAACTACCTCCCAAGTATATATATCATGCCCTCAATTGCAATATATCATCTCATATAATATTTACTTACAATAATCTCTCATCAAGTTTGCTAAGTCTTGTTGAGATTTTCACCGTGTAATTATTCTATGATAATAGTAGCATTTAAATCATAAGGTAATAATTATCAGATCTGAAAATAATAAAAAATCGACATGGTATCAAAGATAGTTAAAAGATTTCATTGTCAGAGCTAGTATAAGTCTTTTCTGAAGCTAGTTAAAATCTTTCAGTGCCAGATATGATAAATCTACTTCAGATCTTTTATTTTTTGAAATTATACAATCATGGTAGTGAACGGCCTGTGCACACAGGCATGTGCACACAGAGTGACCACATTCCCTTTTGTCATGATTTTCATAATTATAGGGCGTGACCACCTTAAGGATTTCCTAATTGTGAAAATGGAGCAACCACATTCCCTTTGGTCGTGATTTACCTAATTACAAGGTGTGACCACCTTAAGGATTGTAGGGGATGTGAACTTGGAAAGAATTCCAAGGGATATTTTCTAAGCAGTGACACTAGGTCCAAGGGGATATTGGATCTAGTACATTCATGTGTATGTGTACCTATGACAGTTGCATCTTTGGGTGGATTCTTGTACTATGTGATATTCATTGATGATTTCTCCTGGAAGACATGGATCTTATTCATGAAGACCAAGGATGAGGTCTTCAGAAAATTTCAGGAGTTTAGTTCTCAGGTAGAGAGCTTGACAAGGAAGAATATTAATGTGTTGAGGTCAGATAATGGAGGAGAGTACACTTCTATGGACTTCATTTATTTCTGCAAGGAGGCGGGGATCAAGAGGAAGTTGATTGTTCCTTACAACCCACAGCAGAACGGGGTTGTAGAGAGGAAGAACAGGTCCATTGTAAAGGCTTCCAAATCCATGATTAATTATCAGAATCTACCCATGTTCATATGGGCAAACACATTCAGCACAACAAGTTTATTTTCAAAACAGGAGTCCCCACCGGATATTAGGAGATAAGACTCCTAAGGAGGCATTCACAGGAATGAACCTAGAGGTCAGCCATTTGAGGATCTTTGGTTGTCCAATATATTGGGTATGTGTTATATTCTTTGCACGACTAGCTCTAGTGTATTTTTTGCCTCAAGAAACATGTCGCATTTTTCCTCGTTTTTTGTGTCACCTCGATTTTCATGTCCATTGTTGGGTGGTTTTTTAGAACATGGTTTTTGTCGATGGTTTTCTATTTTTAGTTAAGGAATGAGGATTGTTATCTAATCTAGGTCATTGGGTTAGGTTTTTGGATTTCGTCGACTCCTATATGTATATTGTATTGTAAACAATGTATCACTATGAATGAATATAGAATATGTTGGTTTTCCCAGTTGGGTTTCCAGGGGAAAAATATCTATGTAATGTTTGTACTTTCCATTCTATCTTTTATGTTCCTTTACTGAAAATTTGTTTGCAATAAATAATTGTACAAGGTTAAAATCTACATTTGGTATCAGATCTTTGTTGGCTTTAGGGAGACACCTTTTTTTTCAAGGGTTTGGCTCAGGACTATGATAATCCTTGTTACAGTGGGAGATCTATGGTATTTATTTTTCAAGTGAAAATAAATGGCGAGAAGTTCAAAAATGGAGATAGAGAAGTTTAATGGGAAAATTTTTAAGTTGTGGAAGCTCAAAATGGAATATCTGTTGGTGGAAAGAGATCGATGGATCATGGTGGATCTAGGTAATGCACCTACAGGAACTTCAGCAGATGACTGGAAAAAGTTGGATCGGAAGGCGAAGAGCACAATCTGACTGTGTCTCTTAGATTCAGTATTACTAAATGTGTCAAAGGAAGCTATATCCAAAGATTTATGGGATAAGTTGGGGAAGTTGTATCAGTCTAAGTCCCTAGTAAATAAACTTTTACTTGAGAAATAAGTTATATAACCTGAGGATGAGAGATGGAGACTTGATGGTATAGCATTTGAACACCTTTAATACTGTGGTAAGTCAGTTAGTATCTGTTGATATTAAAATTTTAGATGAAGATAAGTGTATCAGTTTATTTTTCTCTTTACCAGACTTGTGGCATAGTTTGGTTGTGGCCATAGGTAGTAATACAACTTCCTTGAAGTTTGATGAAGTGGTCTCATCCTTGTTGTCGGAGGAGATGAGACAGAAGATCATGGAAGGGCAGAGCATAGATGAATTATTTACAAGAGGACACTCCCAAGAAATAAATAGATCAAAGTCCTCAAGTGGGAGATCTAAGTCTAAGGGTAGATCTAAATATCCGAGAAAGTTTCTAAAGGTATGCTAGAGATGTGAAAAAGAAGGGCACTACAAGAAGCATTGTAGATCCAAAATTGAGAAAAAGAAGGGATCTGAAGAAGCTCCTTCTACAGAATAAAATACCTCAAAGGAAGAAGGAGGGGATGTGCACTTGGATTCTTAAAGAAAACATGTAGATCATGAGACATGGTTGGTTGACTCAGGTGAATCCTTTCATATGACTCCCCACATGGAGTGGTTTTGTGAATATGAAAGGTATGATGGAGGTAATTTTTTCCTAGGTGATGACTCGACAACCAGAATCATAGGATGAGGAAAATTCAATTTGAGGACCATAGATGGAAGGATTAGAACACTACCTGGTGTTTTGTACATCCCAGTTTTGGCAAGAAATTTTATTTATGTAAGCAAAATCGACAATGCAGGGGTAAAAACAATATTTGAAAAGGAAACCTACAGGATGGTTTGAGGAGCAATGGTGTTGTTGAAGAGAGTTTGGTTTGGAACTCTGTATAACCTGCAAGGAAGCACTATTAGTGATGGGTGTAGTAGTTCCATTGTTCATGATATTGGAGTTGAATAAGAAAGAACACATATAGTCTCTAGAAAAAAGGTTATGTTATGGAATCAAAGACTAGGGCATATCGAAGAAAAGGGTCTTTAACTACTACACGGTAAAGGTATGGTTGAAGGTATGTCTAACTGGTCCCTGGATTTTGATTTCTATGAAAAAAAATTATATGGGAAGAGGAATCAGATAAGATTCCCCTCTGGTGCAATGAGGATAGAAGGAATTTTACAGCTAGTTCACAGTGATGTGTTTGGACCTGTGTCGATTCCATCATTGGGAAAATATGTGTACTATGTCTCATTTATGGATGACATCTCGAGCAATACTTGGATATTTTTACTCAGGAAGAAATATGAAGTCTTTGACAGGTTTAAAGAGTTTAAGGCTCTTATTGAGAATCAAATAGAGAAAAGAATTAAGGTGTTGAGGACAGATAATGGCAGAGAGTTATGCGGGAATGAAGTTAAAGAATTATGTAAGAAGTGTGGTATAGAAAGGTAGAAGAATACTCCATATACACCTTAGCAGAATGGAGTTGCAGAAAGGATGAATAAGACATTGATGGAAAAATCAAGGTCCAAGCTCAGTGGTGTCAGGTTAGGGAAAGATTCTGGGAAGAGGCAGTGAGTATTGAATGTTACCTTGTCAAAAAATCACCCTCATCAGCGTTAGATGACAAGACTCCACAAGAGGTATGGACTAGTAATAAAAAGTATCTCACACTTCTCAAGGTATTTGGTTGTGAGGCCTATGTTCATGTTCCAAAAGAAAACAAGAGTAATCTAGATAAGAAGGATGAAAAGTGTATCTTTATTGGGTATAAATATGGTCTCAAAGGTTATAATATTTGGAACCTAGAAACTAAGAAAGTTGTGTATAGCTGAGATGTGGTATTTAGATAAATGAAGGATGTTGTTAAACAGGAAGTCCTACCAAGTAAGGAAGAACCAGAGAAAATAGAGTTTGATTTAAAGGATGATGAATATGACTCTACAGAAGAACATGAATCAAAAAAAGAAGATCCGCATACTCGAGTATTGAGGATATTGGTTCGAGAAAGAAGGATACCAGAAAGGTATACTCCATTTGATTTCCGTTCAAATTTTTCTTTGCTAGTAATGTTGATCCTAGAAATTCCATGGAGGCAGTGGATTCAGAGGATGGAAAGCTCTGGAAAAATTCCATGGATGAAGAAATGATAGCCTTGGATAAAAATGAGGCTTGGGATCTAGTGGATTTTTCGAATGGAATAAATCCCATTGGTAGCAAATGGGTATTTAAAAAGAAGCTCAATGCAGAAGGCAAAGTGGAGAAATAAAAATCTTGGTTAGTAGCAAAGGGTTATTCCCAGGTTGAGGGAATTGATTTTGGTGAAATTTCTTCTCTTGTTTCCAAGTTAACTTATATAATATTTATGTTATTTGTTGTTGTTGCATTTGATTTTGAAGTAGAACAGATGGATGTGAAGACATCATTCCTACATGGGGATCCAGAAGAAGAAATATATATGAAGCAGCTAGAAGGAGTTGGTATGCAAGCTGAAAAAGTCTCTGTATGGTTTAAAACAATCACCAAGGATGTGGTATCAAAAATTTGATACTTAGATGTTTGGACTTGGCTTCACAAGAAGCAAAGATGATCATCATGTGTATTTTAAATTAATTGGTGATCATTTGATTTATTTGGTCTTGTATGTGTATGACATGTTGTTGATAGGAAACAACAAGGAGATTATCCAGGATGTGAAAACTCAGTTGTCCTATAAATTTGACATGAAGGATCTCGGTGCTTCAAATTTCATTTTGGGCATGGAAATTAAAAGAGAATGGAAAAAGAGGAAACTCTGGTTAAATCAGAGAAAATATGTCAAGACAATATTGTTGAGGTTTAATATGCAGGAATGTAAATTAGTCAAGGTCCTATTCATGTTGGTGTTAATTTATCTATGGATCAGTATCCCAAGACACAAGAAGAGGAGGAGGACATGTCTTGTGTTCCATATGCGAGTGTATTTGGGAGTTTTATGTATCCAATGGTCTGTACTAGACTGTACATTGCACATGGAGTGGGATTTTTGAGCAGGTATATGTCAAAACCAGGGAAGGAGCATTGGACAGCAGTAAAAATGGTTTTCAGGTACTTGTGTGGCACTTATAGCTATGGATTGTTCTATCAAGGAAGATCCAAATTGGACAAAGTGTTAGACATACATGGCTTTGTGGATGCAGACTGGGATGGAGATCTGGATCCTAGGAGATCTACAAGAGGGTATGTGTTTAACCTGTTTAGAGGAGAAATAAGTTGGATGAGCAAAAGACAGGTTGTAGTGGAACTTTCAACTACATAATTTGAATACATGACATCCACTCATGCAAGTAAGGAAGCAGTATGGTTACAAATATTGTGTTCAGGTATTGGGTTGGTAGAGAAAGTTGTAAGGATAGATTGTGTTCAGGTATTGGGTTGGTACATCAAGTTGTAAGGATAGATTGTGACAGTCAAAGTGCAATTTTTCTGGCAAAGAACCTGGATTATCATTCAAATACAAAGCATATTGATATTCAATATCACTTTGTGAGAGAAATGGTTGAAGAAAAGAAAGTCTTGTTGATGAAGGTGGATACTTTAAATAATTTTGTAGATTCATTAACAAAATCTGTGAGCACTGAGAAGTTCTCTTGGTGTAGAGGATACATGGGCATTGTTTCCCTGGATTGTTGACTATGTAACCCTGTAACCCCCTATATGCAAAGAAAACAACAAGTGGGAGAATGTTGGGTATGTGTTATATTTTTTGCACGACTATCTCTAATGTATTCTTTGTCTCAAGAAACGTGTCACATTTTTTCCTCATTTTTCATGTCTCCTTGATTTTTGTGTCCATTGTTGGGCAGTTTTCCAGCACATGGTTTTTTACTATGGTTTTCTATTTCCAGTTAAGGAATTAGAGTTGTTTACTAATCCAGGCCATTAGGTTAGGGTTTTGGATGTTGTTGGCTCCTACATGTATATTGTATTGTAAGTAATGTATCACTATGAATGAATATAGAATATGTTGGTTTTCCCGGTTTGGATTTCTAGGGAAAAATCTCTATGTAATGTTTGTATTTTTCATTATATATTTCTTGTTCTTTTACTGAAAATTTGTTTGCAGTAAATAATTGTACAAGGTTAAAATCTACACAGTATACATCCATGTGCCCAAGAAGAAGAGGATGAAGTTAGAACCTTCTGAAAGGAAGGGTACTTTTGTGGGATACAGCGAGACTTCGAAGTCCTATAGGATCTACATCCTAGGACAACATTAGATCAAGGTGAGTCGACATGTTATTTTTTATGAAGAGGTATCCTTCAGGAGGTCTACAGAGTCTTATATGGAGATTGATAGTGAGGAGAAGGAGGCTTTGAAGGATAAGGGTACATATCTCTCTATGCCAATTGTTCATACTTCATACTATCAGAAGGAGTCAGTAGAGACAACAAAGCTAGTAGATCCACCTAGAGATGTAGTCTTGACTAGGAAGAGGCCATCTTGGCTTTGTGACACTTTGCAGGATGCATAGGGGTATGCAACTCCTAGTGGTACATTCAGGGAGAGAAAAAAACCTCAAAGGTTCTCGAGTTATATGTCATTGATGAGTAACATCATTGATTACAAACCTTCTAGTTATGAGGAGGAAATAGGCCAACAAGATTGGAAGGATGCCATGATAGAAGAGTATAAGTCCATCATGAAGAATGATTTGTGGGAGATAGTTCTGAAACTGAAGGGGAAGTCAGTGGTGACTTCCAAGTGGATATATCAGATTAAGAATGCATCATGTGGTATCATCGAGAAGTACAAATCGAGGCTTGTGGCGAGAAGATTCTCTCATAAAGAGGGAGTGGAATATGAGGATCCTTTTAATCTAGTCGCCAGGTACACTTCCATTAGGACTATTATTTCTCTTTCCTCGGTCATGGGTTGGATATTACACCAAATGGATGTAAATATTGCATTCCTCATTGGTGTGATTGAGGACGAAGTGTACATAAAAAACCTCAAGGATTTGAGGTACATGGGAGGGATTCCCATGTTTCTAAGATGAAGAAGACATTGTACAGACTCAAGTAGGCACCCAGGGCATGGTACTCCAGGATTGATGGATAATTGATGAGTTTGGGATTCACCAAGAGTGATGTGGATCCCAAAATTTACTACAAGGTTATTCATGGTGATCCTTTGATCTTGGTTCTATATTTTGATGATTTTTTCCTTATAGAGGAAGAGAGACTCATTGTTGGTGCAAGAGGGAGTTACCCTCAGAGTTTGAAATGAAGGATATTTGCTTGATCCATTATTTCTTGGGATTGGAGGTGTGTTAGAGACTAGGTGAGATTCGGTATGATGGACTGCAATTTCATGGCTACACCTATGGTGAAAAATCTGAATAAGTTGAATGATTTTGCTTCATATTCAGATTTGGTAAATCCCACTATGTACAGAGAACTAATTGGATCCTTTATGTACCTAGTTAACACCAGGAAATATAGTTTCTTTCAAGTGAGCACCTTGAGCTAGTTTATGGTTGAGCCAAGGCATTCCATTGGGTTACAGCAAAGCAAGTGTTGAGGTACCTGCGTGGTATAGTTGGATATTGTCTGAGATATGTCTTAGATGGTGAAGTGAGGCTACAGGGATATACATATTCGGATTGGACAAGAAGTGTAGTTGATATAAAGAGCACCTCTAGGTGTTGTTTCAGCTTAGGATTAGCCTTGATATACTGTTTTAGCAGGAAGAATACTTATGTTGCACTTAGTACAGTAGAACTAGAGTATATCGCAGCTAGTTTTGCAAGTCGTGAAGTAGTATGGCTTCGGAAGCTTCTTGTAGGACTATTTGATCAGGAGCTAAAGACGACATCAATAAATTGTGATAATCAAAGTTGTGTCAAGATTTTGAAAAATCCAGTATTTCATGATAAGTCGAAGCACATTAAGATAAAATATCACTTCATCTGAGACATGGTACAGAAGGGAGTAGTAAATCTCTAGTACATGTCCAAATATGAGAAGATTGTGAACATTCTCACCAAGCCTTTATCTGGGGAGAAGTTTGTATACTACAAAGACAAGTTTGGCATGATGAAAAATCTCTCCCTCATTGAGAGGGAGTGTTGATGTTTCAGCATTGGGAATACATTCTCCCAAATTGGTCAGAATGATTTGACCAAGGGAGAATGATACATTCACTCATGGGGCCATGTTGATTTGGCTAGCGGTGAATGGCCCCGAATGTTGATGTTTCTCCAGTTAGAAGCATCGGGAAAACATTCTCTCAGATTGGTCATGCTAATTTGACCAAGGGGGACTGATACATTCACTCACAGGTCCATGTTGATTTAGCTAGTGGTGAATGGCCCAGGTGTATTATTTTTCCTAGTAGTCATGTTGATTTGATGAGGAGTGATAAAGACTCAAGATGCTCTCATATTGCCTCCTCCAAGATGGAGTGATCTATACTAATTAGGTGTGCATATGAGGAAACAATAATCAGCATAAATATAATATATAAATAATATATTTATAATTTAATGTATAAATATATAAATAATCAATAATTAATAATTAATTAATTAATTAAAAGACAATAATTGAAAAGACATGTCCATTAAATGAAAAGGAACTACCTCCCAAGTATATATATTAGACCCTAAATTGTAATATATCATCTCATTTAATATTTACTTACAATAACCTCTCATCAAGTTCGCTAAGTCTTGTTGAGATTGTCAGTGTGTAATTATTCTATGATAACAGTAGCATTTAAATCATAAGGAAATAATTATCATATCTGAGAAACAGAAAAATTCAACAAGCCCTAGTGGGAATAAGGCACTTGTCTTCTCCCAACAACCAACCAAAAAACCCTAAAATCTAAAATATTTATTTTTGTTTGTTTAGAAATAAATCTAATGGTGAAAATCGAGAAAAAATCTTAATTTGAATTTCTTTCCAAGTCTAGCGTATGGATCATTGATTATTTCACTTTCTAGACTAGTTTGTTCAAGGGTTTGTGCTTAATTGTTTATAAATAAATCTAAGAAGGAAAAACAGCCTTATATAATTGTGCTTCAAGGTATTATCTAAAATTTTGTGGGTTTATTTAAGGATATCTCAAATATGGAAAATGCATAACATCAATAAAAATTAGGTTTGAAGAAACCCTAAGGCTAGGGTTTGGTGCTTAAAGTTTCATATCTACTCACACCTAGCTTATATTTCATTTATATATTGTTATTACAAGTTTATCTTCCATATATAGTGGTGAAAATTATCTCCTAAGTGCTTACAATCTGCTTATCTTTCAATCAGATATTTTATTTGTGAATTCTAGTGCTAACATTGGAAACCCTAAGGGAGATTCACACATATTTTTCAAGTTCTTTCTTAGTTCAATGTTATATATCTTTGGAACTTGATTCTAAAATTTATTGGGCTGTTATTTCATAGCATATACCTCTCCCTAGTGAAATCGACCAAAATGTCATGTTTACAAGTAGATAATATCTCTCTTGGATGGTTCTTTCTTCACTTCAAATCTGAAATTTCTACATTGATTTATCATAAAAAAACATTTAGAAGTTGTGGACAGACATAACCTATCCTTGTTATAGCATATAATCAATTGGTAATCAAATCATACATTGCACCATTGATTTATGTTAGTTGTGTTGGGTATGTGTTATATTCTTTGCACGAGTAGTAGTGACTGAGCGTATGCGCTGGCCCTTGGGGGTGAAGCCCCCCGAAAAAAAATTTCGCACCGGGACGACATATTTCCGAGACCACATAATATTTAGGTGGTTTTTTTCGGCACATGGTTTTTTGTCGATGGTTTTCTATTTCCAGTTAAGGAATTAGGGTTTTGGACTAATCCAGGTCATTGGGTTAGGGTTTTGGATGTTGTTGGCTCCTATATGTATATTGTATTGTAAACAATGTAACAC
>SNQJ01S0015352.1:8932-19135 GCA_010110895.2 Picea sitchensis
GAGGAAGAGTGTCGAGTTGCTTAATATTCACATCCTTCCTTTTATTAATAGTTTAGATAATAATGTTGAGATGCATATATCTCTAAAGAATGATTTCATTTTCGGTCTTTGATGTATAAAAGTTTCAAAGATCCCAAACTTTCCTATTTTTAGCTTGTTTGAGAAGCTAAAGTTTTTGATAGATTAGACTGAGCACAAATTTTCATGCTATGAGGATGCATAGCCATGAGTATGTATATGAGGACAATAGTTGGATATGATTATTTTCTAGTTTTCATGAGTATGTATAAGAGGGTAGTAGATGGACTTATTTTGAGATATGGATTCCTTATATTTATAAGGAAAGGTGAAATGCATTTTAGCATCTACATATTGCAATTTCTTTCTTATATATACAACTAGTTATAAATTTGTATTAAACTATGCATTACATAATATGGTAGGGGTGAAGATGCATCCTTACTATTTGTTGAAAGGTTTCCTATGTCATTGATGTTGAATTGTAATTTACAAGGATCCAAGTGAAGTGTGGTACAATCTAGCAATTGGAAAAGGTTTTTTCAAAATAAAAGTCCTAGATTGTGTACTCCCCACTACGACAATACTTGAACTGATTAAGGAGGAGGAAACAACTATTTAAAGGGATTGTTCACAAAATGGTGAAGTGGTGATATCAAATGGGCATGAACGAGTAGGTATATATGCCAGATATGTCTACAAGAAAAAATGTAATGAAGCATTCAAATTTTAAAGTTATATATTTTCCATATTTGTAACTACTGTGCATTTAAATTTAGGTAGGGACATACTTTGGATCAAAATGACAAACCTCTATATTTTGTTCCTCCATAGTAGCATATTATTGTTGTTTTTTATGATAATCATGGGCACAAACCCAATAATATAATGACCTTTGTTTATTGGTGTCATTACTAAGTTGTGTAATTTCATATGGCATCTATACACTTGTATGAGTGGTGGCATCGATATATTGGTTGTTGTATGTTTGCATTTATATTTTCTATGATATAGAATCTTTTATTTACGCTCTACATAGTTTTGGATCGACAATTCTAAAATCTAATTTCTATATTACTTATGTGAGATTAGGGCTAGAACCTTAACCAATCTTTGCACTTGGATATAACTTGTCTAAGTAGATCTTAGGCCCGGATTTTACTGGAGCTCAAGACTAAATAAATAAATACAGATACCAATGTTTTATAACATATTGTGACATAACTAAATATATTTTTAACTTTCAATATAATTCTTCAAAACTTTGCTACTTGTTTTCCATCATAAAACACAAATTTCAATTATAATTTTGATCCAACTTTTCAACATCAATAAATTTCTAGTCAAAAAGCACCTCGACCTATATTTCAAACCATGATTTCACCTTGCTACCAACCTAAATCATTTATGCCTACATATCAACCAATTTTTCAAATTTTGTGAAGAATTTAACTTGAAAATAAGGATGAAAGATATGATAAAAAATAACCTTAAATTTACCTTTTCATAAGCAACTTTGTAATACAATTGAGGCTGAAAAGGTTAATTTTTGACACATATGGGTAAAATTTTGGCTTATAGTTATAAAGAGATCAAAGTGGATGAAAAGGATGGGCCAAAGTGAAGAGCATTCTAGGATCAATATGAGAATAAGATGAAAAAGAGTTATATTAATAGATTGTGGAAGCACATGTATGTGGATATATATGTATGTATGTATGCATGTATGTAATGCTAATGAGTATGAGTAGGTATTCTACCCTATTGATGTAAAATTTGTCTGTCTTGTGTTTTGAAATTGTGTATTTTTATTTTTATGAGTCTTACACTATGCACTAAATGATTTTAGAAGCTAAATATTGGCCCTCATATGCCTTAAACTACATTGAGAGAGATAATGCAATCCTCTTATGTGACCCGATGCACCAATTTTCATTAACCTTCGATGGATTCAGGTCATTGTGTGCTATGCATGATCAATATACATGTAAATTATAGCTTTAAAAATCTAGGTTTAAAGACCATTTCATCTTTAAATACACTTTTTATTATTGAAAAATTCACATAATTTATTATTTTTTTTTATAAAATATAAAAACCAAATTGCTCTTTCAACATTGGCTACATGATCTAAACAAATTAAGATCATATCTAGCAAATTTTTAAAGAGAAAAAATGTGTGTTTGGTAACCAATT
This sequence comes from Picea sitchensis, assembly GCA_010110895.2. NCBI lineage: Eukaryota > Viridiplantae > Streptophyta > Pinopsida > Pinales > Pinaceae > Picea > Picea sitchensis. Next base: position 11,147 of record SNQJ01S0015352.1, read on the forward strand.
TTAGTGTTCAGAGTTAGATAATACCTTGAAAATAAATTCACTTGTGTATGCAGAAAGTTCACAAATATCCATATTAATCCATTCTTCTAGGAAAATACTCATCTCCTCTTCTGCAATGGAATATATGTTCTCACATAATCAAATGCCCTTTCAAATTAAAGGACTCACAAATCTCCATATTAAGCCATTCCTCCAAGAAAATACTTATATATATGAAAGTTCACAAATCTCCATATTAAAAGCCATTCTTCCAAGAAAATACTTATCTCCTCTTTCTGGGTGGAATAAATGTTCTCATATAATCTTTCATGTACATGCAAAAAACACAAATCTGCACATATATTAAGTCATTCTTCAAAAAACATTTAAATCTTTCATCTTTCTACATGGGATGTATTCATATTGCATATAATCAATTGCTCTTTGAAATATGCCTTCATCATGATCTAAACATAAATGGGATCATGCACGTACACAACTTATTTGTAAATCTACAAATGTTGGTTTTTGTGGTTAGTAAGCAATTAGTTAAGAGTTTGAAAATACCCCAAGAAGGAATTCACTTCGTTGTATGCAAAAAACACAAATCTCCATATTACGCAATTCTTGGACAAGAAGACAAGGAATGCAATTGAAGAAAATTTAGAAACTTCCTCTTTTCTGATGTGAGATAAAGTCTATTCTCAAAAAATCAAATGTTCAAGTTAAAAATTAGGTCTACATCATGATCTAAACATAAATAAGATTGAATGTACCATTTTAGATGACGATAAGATTATATAGGAGTTCTATATATTTCAAAATGATTGATCGAAGCATTGAAAATTTATATTGAAACTAGTTGAGTAACCCTTCTATGAATAGGAAAGGCTTAATTAAAAAGTTGATCAAATAAAAATTTGAAAAAAGTAAAAAAAATAAGCATATTCAACGCAAATAATCTTGAACACTTATATATAAAAGTTTCAGCATAAAAACAAAATAAAACTCACTAATTATGTGCAATGTACATACATTTAAGAATCATCATGAATAGAAACATCCTTCTCAGGTATGGATGCATCCTCCTCAATCCCAATTTCCCGCATTATCTTCTCAACATTCTCTTCAAGCACACTCTTCTCCACATTGCCCTATAACACATTTCAAATTTGTACATTTGAAAGATAAATTTAAATGATTTTAACACATTAAATTGTAGTTTTAATTTTTGAAACATGTAATACCTGCGATTTGCCAACCTAAATATCATCAACCACACAAGTGGATGGCATTCCCATGTTCATTTGAGTTACGGTCTTACCCACCATACCCTAAGATTCAATAAATTATATATTTTTTAAGACATTTTTCTTTTAATTTAATAATTTAAATGACATTGAAATTTTCATATATAACTATATTGTTTTCAACATGCAATGATACCTGTGAACTCCCACCCTCTTCAAACTCTCCCAATGAGAATTGGGACAATCCATACCAAGTAGTGGGAGACTGAATAATAATTTGTGAACAACACAACTAAGAATTAAATAGGGTTCAATGTGTTCACACTAATACAAACATATAAATTTCATGTATGTTGATTTGTTTTTACTTGGAAAAAAAAGCGTAATTTTATTACTTTAGGAACAAAATTACATTCTGTATATACACCTAAAAGTGGTGTATTCATTTACATTGCATAGTTGTATGTTGCTTTCTGTTGTTCTAATCTGCTTATGTAGACTTTGTTCTGTTTAGGCTTCTTCATTGTATACTGTATGCCTGAAATATAAACTTGTCGCTGATCAAGTGCAAGATCCTGATCTTCAAAATGTTGTTTCAAAATCTAGGGATTTGTTCCAAAAAAGGGCTATGCCAATATTCTATTGGTTGTTCATTGTGTTGTTCAATTATTTTCCATTGGCCCATAGCCAAGTTGATCCCTTCTTTCAACCTTTGGTCCGCTTCTTTATTCTTTTCCCTGTAGACATGTTGGAAATCATTGAAGTCAAAATTTGTCTGTAATTGTTTTATGTCTTCCACCAATATAGCAAGTCTTATGTTTAAACATCTATGTGTTCCTTTTATCCAATTTATAACATTTAATGAATCCCCATAAACTTGTAGTCTCCGACATCCTTTTTCGATGGCAAAAACAATGAGTAGTTTGTAGTTCATTAGTTCTGCAAAATTGTTTGTTCTTGTTCCCCGGCCTAAAGTCAGGACAAAGAAGTGTGAGGAAGAAAGGAAGATGAGTCCTCCCCCTCCACAGTGGGTCTGTTGTGAGGCTCCATCGAAAAATCCCCAAGGATAGGTCCTATCGAGAACCAATTGTTGCGTCCGACCAGTGAATGATCTAGTAGGGTACGGATAGGGGGAAGGCAAAAGAGAAACACTGTTTGTTGTCGAGATCTCTAGTGGAAGAATAACACCTTTGAAGATAATGGAGTTTCGAGCCAGCCAAAATCCCCAAATGACTAGGAAGGGGAGTGCTTTTAGGTGTTTGTAAAACTTATTTTCCCACCACAACTGCCAGGAATGTTCCAAGTTCCTTCCTTCCCATAAGCATTGAAAGTTTAGAATTTTTGAAATTTCCAACCAGACTTTGTTGATGTAACTGCACTTTAGATAAAGATGAGTAGAAGACTCTTCATATGTTTTGCAAAGAGAGAACCATCCAGGTCCAACGAAGTTTCGTTTCTGAAGGTTATCCCAAGTCGGGACCTTGTTACAAAGGACATTCCACATGAAGAGTCTGGTTTTTGTCGGGATTTTAACTTTCCACAGTTTGTTCCACCACCAAACAGGCTCCTATAATAACAAGTTTGAATGACACTTTAATTAACCCAGTTTGGGTGTATAGGATCTAGATGGTGCAACATCCCAAATTAGTAAATCCTTAGAGTCTGAGAGACAGAGTTGTGCTAGTTTAAGCCCGTGGATATAGAGTTCCAGTTCTCGAGATTCTTCTTCGTTGAGTCCCATACTGAAAGGGTCCTTCCATCCCTGATCCTAGAGAATGGAGCGGTTGGGGTCCGCTAAAGAGCTTAGGTAGTAAAAATCCTTGGAATGTAATGACTTTACTAATTGTTCAGTGAGTGAATGACTCCCATCACTTCCTGACCAGGGGTCCAAACCTATCTTGAGTCTATTTCCATTTCCAATATTCCAAGCTAAGCTTATTTCTATGATTGGAAAATATTTTACAGTAGCTTTCCAAATCACCGAGGCTCCTTTTAATGATTTTGGCTGGCTTCTTATCCAAGATTCAAGGGAGAAAGGTGCGATGTACTTCTGTCAGATAAATTTGGTCCAAAGACTAGTGGTATTAAGAAGGCGCCATCCTCCTATTGCTGCCAATGCTTTTGAAAAGTAGAAGATATTTTTTAGTCCCCAGCCACCCAAATCCTTTGGTGTGGCAATTTTCTCCCAACGGACCCAAGGAATTACATGCGACTCAGATTTTCCATTCCATAGGAACTTGGAGGTGAGTTTTCTTGCAGCATTCAGGATTCCTTTAGGGACCCAAGAGAGAGACATCCAATATGCAGGGATGGCTTCCAGAACTAATTTAACCAAAACCAATCTTCCTGCTCGTGACAGCCATCGGTAACTCCAAGCATTTATTCTTTTATCCAGCTTTTGCAAGAGCCACTTCCAGTCTTCTTTCCTATAGTCATTGGGTTTTAGATTAAAACCCAAATACTTTAGTCCTTCCTCTAAAGACCTTCTTTCATAGGGGAAGTATTTTTGGTGGGTTAAAACATCTTCTTCTGAAAGCAAAGAAGTGGTGATTGACGTTATTTGCATCCCTGTTGCTTTGGAGAAGAGTAAGAGTATGTATTTTAATGTCTCAGCTTCCCTTCTTGTCCCACCACTAAAGAGTAATACATCATCCACAAAGAGGAGGTGAGTAAGAGATAGATTCTGTGAGATTTTGATCCCTATAAGTTCACCTACAATCGAACTTTGTGTGAGCGCTCTGTTGAGCCCTTTTGCAACCAGGAGAAAGAGGAGTGGTGACAAGGGGAAAGATTGTCTGAGCCCTCATTCAGGAGTGAAAAAGGGGGAGACTGAGCCATTTATTAGAACTGCAAAGGATTCTATAGTAAGACAAGTCATAATCCAAGAAATAAAAGGAACTTCAAAGCCTAAGTGGGTCAAGAGTAATCGAATATACAACCAGCTTACTCTGTCGTAGGATTTTGAGAGATCTATTTTTAGTACTGCCCCTTTTAGTTTCCCGATCTTCATACTATGTAATCCTTCTTGTGCTATACCTATAGCTTCATGTATCTGTCTCCCTTCCAAAAATCCAAATTGTTGTTCTGATATATTCTTGGAAAGGATAATTTTGAACCTTCGAGCTATGATTTTGGAGACGATTTTATAGGCACAATTATAAAGTGATATGGGTCTGAATTCCTCCAGAGTCTCTGGTGTATCTATTTTCGGGATGAGTGTAATGAAGGAGGCATTTAGGTTCTGAGGGATGCGGTCTGAAATCCTTATATCCTCCACCAATTTCATCATATTTGTTCCTATTATTTCATAGCATCCCAGGAAGAATTCTATGATCCATCCATTTGGGCCAGGACTTTTATCCTTTTGAAAGCTGTGTAGAACTTTTAGGAGTTCTTTTTCTGTAATTTCACTCATCAGGTGACGATTATCTTTCTCTTCTACAAATATTGGGAAATATTGTGCCACTTTGATTGCTTCCTCTATGGTAGCTTGACTGTCTGCTTTAAAAATATTTTTGAAGTAGTTTTTCCCTAAGAGTGACATCCCTTCAAAGGAGGTTTCCGAGTTTCCTTATTGATCTTTTAAGAACCAAATGGTATTGACATTTTTCCTTCCTTTGGCATACGCTTGAAAGAATTTTGTATTTTCATCTCCGCTTTCCAGCCAAATAGCTTTTCTTTTTAACCTCCAAGTTTCTTCGATTTCTTTGAGCAACTTTATCCTCTTTTTTTCCAAGTGTAGTAATCTGAGTTTTGTTTATATAGTTCTCAATAGATATTTTTCTTCATCTGAGAAATTTTTGAGCTCTATTTCGATTTATTTTAACTCCTTTTTCTCTCTTTTTATTTTTTGTATGGCCCATGGTTTTACAAATTCTTCATTCTTCTTAAATTTTCAATAAACTGAAAAGTTGTTGACTGTGTTAAATCTTGATTGAAGGGGATCCAGTGCTCCTTGATTAGCTTTAAAAATGAATCATCTTCTAGCCACGTCTTGTTGAATTTAAAGGTTCTAGCTGGTTTTTTTTATTCTTGTCTTAGATCCAGAAAGATAGGATGATGATCAGACAATCCTCCAAATCCAACCCATTTCTTTAAGGTCAAAGAGTTGTTCAGAAGAGAGTCAATTAGTAGGAAACGGTCAAGTTCTTTTCCCACTCCAACTGTTCCGATTCCGTTGTTCCTCCAAGTAGGTTTGAGGGAAAGTGGGTCTAGGTCTGAAAGGGATGCTTCTGCAAATTTGTTACTGAAGTAGTCCACCAGTGGGTCAGATCTTGCACTGTCTCCCCACACTTCTGAGGGGCGTAAGGAGAGGTTTAGGTCCCCTCCTAGGATAAGTAGATCATTGAAGAAGGATTTCCGGAGGAGGGTGTCCCAGTAGCGTTTCCTATCCAGATAAGGTCCATAAATGTTTAGTATATGGACTGTCTCTTTTAAGGTTGGGAGTAGAAGAGTGATCCCGATGCTTGAGTCAAGTCCCCAAGTATTAAGAACTTGTATTTTAAGAGAGTTCCAACCAGTAGCCAAACCTCCAAACCTGCCCAAGGCATCCACGATCGTGAATCTCCACCCAGGGAGTAAGTGCTCTAAGATTGTTTTTACCTCCTCCCCAATTCCCAAAGTCTCTTGTAGAAGCAGTATGTTCGGGTGTTCAGTGAAGACCACCCTTTTTAATGCAGTTTTTTTATGGGCTCCTGCCAAACCCTTGCAATTAAAGGACATGATCTTCATGAAGATGTCTTGCCTCGGGGCTTCGCTGCTCTAACTTCCCATTCAATAGATTGTTGAGTTCCGACCAAAAGGTCCAATATGGACTTTGATTGAGCTTTAGAAATGAAATGTTTTCTCCCTCGTCCTCCCCTATCAAAGGAGGTAATCTCCTCTTTTCCAATTCCACCTATAGCTTTGGTTTGGGATCTTAAGAAATAATAGGTAGAGGTGGAGTCCACCGATTGTGAGAAGGAGGAGGAGTTTTCTTCAAGGAGGCAAAGTCTCTTAGGAGGGGGAGGGGTGACCAGAAGGGGAGGGTCCAGGGATAAGTCCTGATTGGCCACGCGAGAAATGAAGGAAACCGTATTGAGTGATAAGTTTTTCAGTGCATCCGTCCAATCCTTACCCTCTAAAGACAGATTATTAATTAAAACAGTAATTGGGGGAGGGGACAAAGAGAAATACCCAGAGATCCAGGAGATAGAGATGGATCTGCTATAGTAGAGCTTGTAATCTCTAAATGTCCTTTAGTCGCCTTTTCGGGGATAGTCATGTGGTCCTGCTGGTTATTTTCAGTTGTATCCTTTGTCGAAAGCCCCAGATTTGTTGGGGCAGTAGTAGGGAGTTCCGAGAAGTCTTCTTGTCTTCTGCAGCATTCTGAAGGAAGTGGACTTGAATTTTCTCTGTAGTAGAAACCCCCTTTTGTTCTTAAAGGTAGGTGGCAGGATTCTACCAGGTGCCCAAACTTGTGACAGTGCCGTCATCTGAAAGGTACATTCTCATAATCTAATAATTGTGTATGTGTATAGCCCTCCCAAGTGAGGTCAATCTCTTTGCCTAACCCTTCCCTAATATTGATATTAACCAATATTCTCACAATTTTCCTTTGTTTTGTTTTTTCAAAGGAAAGGTCTACTTCCAGGAATTCCCCCAGAAAGTTCCCAATGGTGAAATAATCCAGTACCCAGAACTGTAAAGGAAGGGCTGGCAAATGGACCCAAAAAGGAATCTTGTCCATTTTTTCCTTGGTGGCGTCAAAAAGAGGACTCGATAGCTTCAACAACAGAAGGGATGAATTTACACTCCAATTTCTCCCCAACACCCAGTTTGTGTCCCCCAACCGAGTGAATTTGAAAGCAAACCAATTCTGACTTAATTCTAAGACTTCAGGGGTATAACCTAGCTCTTCTTTCCAAACCAATTATGCCCATGAGACTATGGTTTTATAGGAAAATAATTTTCCACTGGCTCTCCCAACCAATGTATGGTTCACCATTTCCACCACATTGTTCATGTTGACTTCTCTCCCTAGTAATAGGTTGCCCACTTTTCCTTTGGAGGAGGGTCCTTTTCTTTTTCTTTTGAGTTGACCTCTGTAGAAACCCTTGTCATCCCATGGAACCTCTGTCTTGTCTTCTGGAGGAGGAGTCCTCCTATTTAGTTAGAAACCCCGCTGATCTTCCACATTTAAAAGTGCCAAGATGAAACCATGTGGAGGGGAGGGACCCAAACTAGTTCCCAGAACAGGGTTTTCTACAAGTTTTGCTTCCTTCCCCACCGACCCGCTTCCAAGAGTTCCTATGCTAAGGGATTCTTCTTCCTGCGAAATCCAGTCAAGGGTTAGGTCTACAGGCGAGTTAGGAATGGTGATGAAACTATCAGGGGAGAGGGGGTGCAAGGCCAAGTACTCAGGGAAAGAACCAAAAACATTGTTGAATACGTCCACTCCTAGAGGTGAAGAGGGTGGGGTCGGGAGGGTTCCTGAAAGTGGAGATGGTGGTTTGGGGGTCAGGAGCTGGTCAAGCGATGTGAGGCCAGCTGGCGTAAGCCCCGGAGGAGAGTCAGAACTGCAACAGGTGTCCATGGATGGCCTATTGGCTTAGGGACGGGGGCAGGTTCAAGGTCGTGGGGGTTAGCAGGAATGGACAGGGGAGGCGACATTTTCGGGGAGACCTAGGAAAGCAAGGGAGATCTAGTCATCTCTGTAAAAGCCGAAAAAAACTGTCGCAGTCCAGATCAAAGTGTCGAACAAAAACCACAAAATCCATCC
>SNQJ01S0015352.1:25019-35174 GCA_010110895.2 Picea sitchensis
CCTGAAAACTTATTAAACATCATGTTTTTTATTGAAAAAAGCTTTTAAACATTATGAGTTTATGTTGTAAAACTATTTTGAATAATAAATAAAATATAATGACAACTAAATAACTCTGCTCATTTTCATATTAAAACAGAAAACTATACATAAATAAATAATGTGAAAACTTATTAAACATCATGAGTTTCATATTGATTTTGTTTTAACCATCATAATAAGTTTTATATTGTAAAATGATTTGAATATTACATGAAAAAGAATGATAGGTAAATAACTTCACTCTTTTTTACACTAAATTAAAGAGAATGATGTCTAAATAATGTATAAACGTAATATATAACATGAGTTTTATATTTTAAAATGATCTAAATAATAAATAGTTCTTATTGGCCTATCTCTGTACATGGACAAGGCCGAATTAACTAAATAAATCTGTTCATTTTCATATTAAAAAGGAAAACTATAGCTAAATAAATAATGTGAAAACTTATTAAACATCATGAGTTTCATATTGTTTTTTTTTAACCATCATAATAAGTTTTATATTGTAAATGATTTGAATATTAAATGAAAAAGAATGACCGGTAAATAACTTCACTCTTTTTTACACTAAATTAAAGAGAATGACTCCTAAATAATGTGAAAACTTAATATATAACATGAGTTTTATATTTTAAAATGATCTAAATAATAAATAGTTCTTACGAGCCTGTACATGGACAGAGCCAAATTAACTAAATAACTCCGCTCATTTTCATATTAAAAAAGAAAACTATAGCTAAATAAATAATGTGAAAACTTATTAAAGATCAAGAGTTTCATATTGATTTTTTTTAACCATCATAATAASTTTTATGTTGTAAAATGATTTGAATATTAAATGAAAAAGAATGATAGGTAAATAACTTCACTCTTTTTTACACTAAATTAAAGAGAATTACGTCTAAATAATGTGAAAACTTAATATATAACATGTGTTTTATATTTTAAAATGATCTAAATAATAAATAGTTCTTACGAGCCTATCCTTGTACATGGACARCCCTGAATTCGACCTTGTCCACCTCCTAAAATATAAAATATCTAAATAAATGAAATTTAAATTAATTTAAGAAATGATTTATAATTACCTTGAACCTGAAGTAGCAACAACCAACAACAGAAAACAACATCAACCAGCAACAACCAACAATAGAAAGCAACAACAAGAAACAGTAAGCAACAAAAACAAGCAACAACAAGCAATAACAACCAACGCCGACAACAACCACCGCCAACAACAACCACTGCCAACAACAACCACCGCTAGTAGCAACCAATTCTAATAGAAACCAACAACAACCAATGAAAACGATAAATGACTCTCACCACCAAACTCTCAACAGCTCGAAAAAGTTTCAAATGACCGATGTGCAGGGGATATATAAAACGGTTTTTGGCCAAAAGTTTTTTTCGGACGAAAATTGTTTCCGGCTGAAAAATTCTTTTAGCCGAAACATATTTCGGCCGAAACGATGTTACCAGATGAAAAAAATTCGTCCGGATTCTTTCAGCCGAAACATCTTTCAACCAAAAATATGTTACCGGATGAAAAAAATATGTCTGACTAATATGGTACACGACAGTCGAARCCATCGTCACGATACCGTTTGATTTGACATCTAAAGGTTCGACTGAAAACACTTGTCTTTCGACCAAAAAAATTAGTAGTTTGACCGAAAAAAGGTCACTAAAAATTTTGGAGACCTGATTCTCACAAAACTGTTACCCACCTTCATGATTTTACCCCAAAAGTGTTTACTAATTTTAAAATATGTCAATCTCCAATCTAATCATATCATAGCCAATCACCCTTTACTTTAAAACATTGAACTTTCCATATTACAACATATATTATCACTCACATTTTGAAGGAAGATAGAATCTATAATGTAAGAAAAGAATCATATCATTGCCCGTGATCCTTCCAAAAATTGAATATTCCATATTCCAACATATATTATCACTCTCTTGAATTTTGAAGGAATATCGATTATATAATGTAGGACCATGATTCGAAAACCTTTATCAAATACCACTATGAACTTATCACCAATTCCTTACGAGGCCTCTAATGCTAAGAGTATATGCAATCATTGTTTTTTATGCTCAAGGTTTATAATCGTCATGATTCTTTGTTCTTTCTCACAATTTACATGCTTTATAGCTTATTTTACTTTCTCTCATGCTTACCTTGAATGTGTTCACGCTTTACTGCTTATTATACTTTTGATGTCTTTAACCATTAGTTGAGATGAAATGAGAACTATGGTAATCATTTAATTATTTTATAAATCATTTATGGTTTTAATATACATTCTTTAACATATTAGATAAATGGAAATTTAAAATAATTTCACATTTTACAAATGTGGCAACTAAACAATCTTCTCAAATAGTGTTTTAATTTTCTGGAAAAATGCCTAGCTCACGGAATTCGGCTCTGTAAACTTTATATTCAGACTCAAAATGGGGTTATAGGCCCATATGGTCTAGATTACTTTGAAGTTGGGACGAAATTGAATAAAATGGTCTAGATTACTTTAAAGTTGGGATGAAATAGAATAAAAATACTTAAGATCGCATTTTATTAAAACCAATTTTCAAGATCAAATCATGCAAATTCATTTCCAAAATTCCTTAGCATGCACCTATAAATTGATTATTAACAGGACTAAAATAAATCATCCTCATATTCAACGAATCTTAAATAACAACATTCTTCATTCAAGAGTTTCCAGAAGCACTTGGAATGCCAACCCAAAACTATGTTTGCTCATGGAAATATATAATCATATTTGGATTAACTTGAGGATATGCATTCTCCTATAGAAATAACCCTTATTTTCATAAGTACTTGGACACTTCAGTAGTTTTAAGTTCCCATCCAAATTTTCCCAAATAACATCCACATTTCTCACTCGAGGATTTTTACAAACAATTCTATCTACAATCATACAAGTGAGAGAACAACCCACATATAATCTCTTGACTAAAAAAATTCAATTAATGGTCTCCCCATCCCAATTCATCAATCATATGTTAAATTGAACGGTTACCAAATCCTTAAAATAATATTGTTCATTTTGGAGTTTTTCCAAACATTTGGCAAGCATTCTCTCCATCATGATATTACGTTAAGCTAACTATTGTATTTATTTCCAATTGGAATGTATCATAAGCAAGAATTGGTTTAGTTATTTCTTCAAACACTTTGCAAATAACCTTGGCTAAAATATTGGAAGTATTTTTCCTATATCTAGATTTCATATCTCCAAATAATTCATGGAGAGAAATAAAAAAGAGTAAGATAACTATATTGTAACCACCTTTACTCTCAAATTTCATTCATTAGATTGGAAAATAAACATACTATACAAAATATAAATTCTCTTCCATAGAGTTCAATTACCCACACCCTTTTATTAAATTTACCAAGCTCGTTTGTTCCTAGCAATTTTGCAACTTGCAAATCCACAATTTCTACCTTAACCAGATTAGCATAACAAGCTAAGCATAATCGAAATACCATTGAGCAACTCAAATTCAATCATTCATTTCATCAAACGATTTGCATGAAATCCTTAACCATGTAGTTAGTGGAATTGAACTCGTAACAATTCTAACATTTTAAGGCCAATCTTTACATTAATTCGAGGAAAACAAGATTATGTAGAGTACTCCTCAACTTAGCAACATATAAGAAGGGTAAAAATGTATTATAATTCACAAAAATGTAACTTCTTTATTTSAAGGATTTTTCCAAACACTCTCAGAATTTAGATACAAATCATAATTTACTACCAAATCAATTCTATGGAACCAAAATATTGCATAAATCACATTTGGAGCGATTACCTAAGTTTACCTTAACTACCTTAGCTAACATGTCAAGACTTTCTTAGGAATCCTTTCTTCTCCTTGTGCAAATTTTGGCAACCCAATTTTCTATTACATTTTAATAAAAGTTTAGCAAGTTCCCTACCAACAATAGCTTGTCCATGCACACAATTCTCCCACAACAGTTTTCTAGATAAGTCCAAATATCGAAATCATTGCATAATCATAATTTTGACACAAGAATCAAGGACAAATAATCAAACATGGAACTATGTGAACTACGAAAATTTCAAATACACATTACCTAATCGAGATTCCACTCCAATAGCTAACCCACTATACATAGGGGCTTCACCTTGTTGACCAATATCTTATCACATTCATTCACAAAGGGGGTTTTTTAATCATGAAAAATAACTTCAATATATTGTAGGTATTGGAGGGGGGTATGTGGGGTCTCAAGGGGTTTATAGGTATTGGGGGTATAAAAAGGGGTATTTGGTTAAAATAGGGGTTTATTTTATTGGAAAGATGTATTGGGAGGGGGGTTCAACCAAAGGATTTTGGGAGGTATTTACTAATATCTATTGAAATTAGGGGTTGTTTAATATCCTGCGAACGTAGGAGCTATGTCACAGGTTCACTGAGTGAAGACCCCACTATAAAACTTCTCCAATCCATTTCCATGCCCAACTTATTGAGTGCCAACTAGTTTTTTCCTAGCCATACATGGGGGAAAATTATTTCCTTGAGACCCTCGAGCTATGTGGGATCATAACTAGTTTTAGATGCAAATTCAATATGGATCTTACCATCCACTAACAAACATTCAGATCATTGTTACTAGCTTCCTTCCAGATCCCATTAACCATTTCAATTTGGCCTCTTCTTCTATTGCAAAGTTTTGGTGGCATTTAATTACTCTTCAACTAACCCCCCAAAACCAAAGAGGCATCTCATACTTATAGGCTCAACGAAAGATGACACTTCACCACATGCAAATTTCCCTATTTCCTAATTTCTATAATTAGGTAATATTTGTCCTTGTCTCATAATTCAATGTTTATTTAATTGCCAAATTCTTTAACATTCATCACCCCATGTGTCATCTCCTTTTGATTTCCTAATTATTTATTGTCTTAAATAAATAATCCATCTTTTAATAAAATAATAATATATTCAAGAACCCCCTCAAAGTGGTTAATTGAAATCTTAAGTAATTATTCTCTAAGGTATCTTTGACTTACCATGACCTAGTTTCACATATGGAAGGACTAGTTTCTAGGGAGTAAGGTCATCCCACCTTATTATGTGCCTCCAAATCATAATCATCCCATGTATTTTTCAAAGAGAAAATACATGCCTCTATTGAGACCCCATGCCTCTATTAATACTGCATGCCACTATTAAGGATTCCTTGGCTATGACCCACACCCATTGATTGGAAAATTGGCAATGATTCTCCATGTACCCAACACAAACATGCACCTATGCATATCAAATACATCAAAGGATAATATAACCAAATCACCTTCAAGTGACATGTTACCTTTAATAGGTTTGAAGTTTGCAAGTGGGCTTCCATAGTCCCTCAATGTTTAGTCAGAACAACGTATGAGTCTATAATAATCAAATTTCAATCACTTTTATATCTCAGTGATCCTATATGGATCTTACTATTGAAATCCACCTTGGATCTCTTCCTTGATAGCCTTGATCACAAAGCAATTAGGATTCCACAATCCTTCTCTTTCATGGAATTAACTCCACCCAGGAACCATGCAAGTCCTGCCAATTTGTCCCAGTTCATACTTTCTTAAAAACATTAGTAATAATATATCAACATGTGATTAATTAACATCATTCATTAGCCATCATAACTCCAATCATGTCATCATCAAGTCACACATCTACCTACTCAACAAGAAAGAATATAAAATCATCCTTAGAAAACATTACACATGTCACAATGACATATATCCATCATATATATACAAATATGACCCATGAACACATCAACAAATCTAGGGTTAACCTCCTTATTCTATGCCAAATAGAATCAAGCAATAAGCAACATTACAAACTCCCCCCTTGGAACAAAACTTGGCTCTATTAATTTTAATTTTAATTTTAGATTTATTAAACATTGGAGATATTAGATCCTACAACTATAAACATTTTTTATGTTGCAAAATTTTTGAGGGAATGCTTACACCTTTAGATATTTGATACATATCAAAATTTAATAAATCTAAGATTACATTGGATTTATGTCAATATTATTTTTCTCATTTCAAAAAAGAATATGATGTTCTATTGAAAATGTAAATCAATTCTTAGCTAAGTGTAATATACCCTATTTAATGTAAAATATATGATGATTTTATTTTATTTATTTATGTTGTTGTTTCATTGATGATGATGATGATGGTTAACATTCACTGAGACCAAATTTGGTCTATTAGACCTTAAGAAAGCTAAGGAACTACATGGTTTGCTTTAAAAATTTATTTTTATGCTAAAAACGATTTAAGAGAAGCATTCCTAAAATCACCATAGTTTTGATGAGTTAAAAGGTTAGGAAGTCATGTATTGTAACAAATATTTTGAAATTGTGATCTAATGTGGGTGTACGAGGGACATTCTATGAGAAAGTGATTTTCATCTTCAACCCTCTTAGTGTCACAAAGATGACAAATTCTTTCGACCCACGATGTTTTAGGAATTGTCCAATACCATGTTTCACTATGGATCTCGTGAGAGTTTGTTCTTATTTAGTAATGTTGATTTTCTTATTTACGTTGTCAAAACAAAGAGATACTTTTGATCTTCTATATTAGGGCTGATCACCTCCTTCTAGAATCTTAATTTATTTTATCTTCTAATTGTTTATCTCACCACAATTTCTCCTTAAATTTATATGTAACAATATTATTATTATTCTGTAAAGTGACATCTTCCTTTATTCCCAATGATTTAGCCAAGACTTGGCATCTTTATGCCAACCCCACTTGAGTTGAATATGGTTTTGACTAGAGTTTGACGCAATATTAAGAATCCTAATGTATTATTTGTTGTTTATATTGTTCTTGTACATTAGGTACCTAGTTATAGCCATGCTCTCAATGAGTGAAAGACACACTTCTATGAGGAGGATAAGATAGGGTGTATTGCCTTTGATTTTGAGATTATAAGTTATAAAACACTTTTGCATTTTCTCTATCTTATGATTTTCTAGAGAGGTTGTAGCCCCAAACTTCACAAACATACAAGATAGAAAGAGTGACGAATCTCAAAGAGGAGTTTCTTCCCATCCCATAGCCAAAGTTCCATTGATTTACAACTATTTTCAAGTCCATAATAAAATTTCCACCCTCGATTTATCCTTTTTTCAATGCTATAGTTCCAGTTAAGCTTGCAATGAAGATTGATTATGAGATATTTTTAGGAATTCACTTCCTCCAAGTTGTTATTGTCATACATGAAATTGGCATAAGTCATCCTTTTGGATTTAATTACCATAACCTTCATTTTGTCAGTGTTAATAGTTATACCCATATTAGAATAAAAAACTTGAGAATTTTAAGTTGTTTTTCAATATCATAGGGACTTCTCACCATAAGAACAATATCATGAATGTAAAAAAGAAGAATGAAAATTATACCATCTATATTTGAGCTAACACAACTTGTTTCTTCCAAAAACACTCTAAATTCTCAACATATATTCCAAAAAGGGCACGCGATAGGGGTCAACCTTGATTAACTCTTATATTGCAATTAATTTCTTTTGACCAATCCTTAGTGTTCCTAAACTTGGAAATAATGTTCTTATATAGCCTTATCACAACAACTCTCAACTCGAAAGGAGATTTTAGCTCTTCAAATCTAATCCAAAGGTTAGCCTTGGGAATTGTGTCAAAAGCCTTCCTAAGTCAACCATAACAACACATGAGATTGGTTTTATTATTGTGACACTCCTTTGTAATGATCCAAAGCATAACAAGAYGTTCCATATTTGAATGATAGCTCGTAAAAATTGTTTKGTCTTTAGCTCTTTTTATGTGGCTTCCTATCCATACACTAATCATTTTTTCCAAGATAATTCCATATAACTTGGTTAAAATAGGGCTAATTATAATGGTCCTATAATAAGAGGGATTGTTTTTTAGGGTTAGGGTTATCATGACAGGGATGACGATTTTTGGGTACTGGTAAGGGAGCTTGAGGGTGTGCTCAGGGATGACTGTGGAGGTCAGCGACTTGGTATGGCTGTGGATGAGGCAAGGGGATACCCCATTAACACAGAATGTGACAGTCTATAAGCGTTTTTCTCTGCGGGTTTGGAGAATTGGAGGTTTGGAAGGAGACTGGTGGGGTGTGGGGCGAACATGCGGTCGAGATTCCTACACTGGATGTCAGTGCTCTGGGGCTAACATTGACAAAGGATGAGGTGGGATCAGAGCCTTTGTTGTCAGGAGTGACAGGTTCTAGGTTTACCTCAGTGGGAGATCTTTCTTTTTCGGGAGGTTTGGGGTTGTCCATGGGCAGGGAGGGTGCACCCACGTGGTACTCTGATCTGGTGGGAGGTCTTGAAAGAGGTTTGGGGAATGATGTGGGGGAGGTTGGCTCAGGGGAGTGTGTACCGGATCTTGGTAACCTAGACGAGGGAGGCTTATGGGGGTCTGAAACGAAAGATTCAGAGGGTTTTAGTACACCTTTGGCTTTCTTTCCATCTTCTTTATTGGAATTCGACTCTCTGGGCGGTGACAGGGGTTTTGGGGGCATCTCGACCGGTGATGTTGTTACTGGTATTGCGGGTAAGGTTCTTGAGAAAAGAGGGGAAAATCCTTCAAGGGACTCACAGAGGTTGAAGCGGCATCTAAAGGGACAGAAAGGATCCAAGGGACATATTACTTCGTCCACAAAACCCATTCGTTGTGCGCGCGATAGGAAATGTCTTGAGTGACTTGTTTTTGGGGTGGATATTGATATGGATAGGGTGGTCGACTTCTTGGAACTGGCGGTGGTTGGTCGTGTAAGGGGAAAGAAGTTGGGTGTGGATTTTTTGAAGGAGTGGATAACCAATAACTGGTTAAAGGATATCGCTAAGATGCCACTCATTCACTTACTATCACGAGGATGGTTTTCTTTCATTTTTTCCTCCACGGAGGATGTAAAATGGGTTTTATTGAAGGTGTGGAGTATGGCGGATACGCCCATTATTCTTAAGAGATGGACTCCTACTTTTTATGCGAAGAAGGAAAGGATTGATAAATAACCGATTTGGGTCAGGCTACTGAGTCTTCCAATGCAGTTCTGGAATCCTGCTCGTTTTGATGCAATTGGTAATATGTTGGGGAGTTACATAGAAGCGAATATGTCTTTTGAAGATATTGGTCATATGACAGTGGCTCGGATATTGGTAAGGATAAATTTGTGCCTGGGTCTACTTCAAGAGCTAACTATAGAGTCGGCAACATGAACCTTCGTTCAGATTTTGGATTATGAAGGGATTCCTTTCCGGTGCCATAGATGTCATGTATACGGTCATGGGATTGTTGAGTGTTCTCTTCCTTTCAAAGGGAAAGTTCGTTTCAAAAAAGGATCGATGTCACCAATTTATCCCTCGCGGATGTCTATGGAGGTGCAGTTGGGCGATGGAGAACATAAGAGGGAGATGAGGAAACCTCCTGCGGGCAAGGATAGATTGGGTTCTCTACCAGTTACCTCAGTGTGTTGCACAACTCTGACTACTATTGATGGGCCAAAGATTCTGCCCCCTTTGGTGTCTACTCTTCGCCGGGAGCAGGATTTCTCGGGGAACGGAACAAACCCGTTGATAGGCTTTCAAAAGAAGCCTCACAGTTAGAATATGGTCGTTGGCATATAACCGAACAGACAACAAGGGGAAGTTTTGACTATCAGAGGCCTTTCCAGGATGGACTTTTGTAGGAGAGCTCCATCTTTTTTTTGGAACTATAGAAAAAAATATGGGGATACCTATATGTACTTATATGTAATAGTTTTCATATGAATCATGTTTTGCATTTTGTATATGGGTTGTGAGACAACTTGATTCAATATGTGGTAAGCAGGAAAAGAGAGATTTAGGCGTTATGTCAAAGCTGCAATTTTGTTGAAATTTTCAGTAATGGAAGTGATTCCATTAAGATAATAAATATGTGGCTATTTTTTTATATTCAGTATATATCTACGAATGTAAATTTGTACCTAATTAATGAAATTATGAATTTTTCTTTTAAAAAAAAAA